>CATIWQ010020727.1:0-16097 GCA_949673415.1 Euphorbia schlechtendalii | reverse complement strand
TTTCTGTACATCTGGTAGACAATTGGTAGAATGCTAGTATTTAGTAGAAACTGATGTTATATTGATCAACTTATGATGCTATTACATTGGATTTGATCTTGTTGTTTGTATTTCAACAAAGAAGTACATGAATGATGTGTTTTTTATTTGATTTTTAATTGATTCATGCATAATTGGTAATAGCCTGACATGAATGAGGTCGTTTTCTTGAAAATTATTCCTATACCAAATTACAACCAACTGCTCTCTACCAGTTTGTACAATGTCAAGGTCTTTCAATCATAATGATTTAAAATTAAATATTAACTTGACAAAATCTGTACTAGATAAGTTATAAGGCATTGATAATTATTTTCGATAATGCAATTGTGCTTTTGCTATTGGATTATGTTTGAAAAATATGATTCTAACAAGATACCAGTTAGATACCAATTACTTACTAGATTATTATAAAATGCAGAAAACTACAAGCTAATACAAGTTAGATGTTAGTTACCTACCGAATTTTAACAAGATGCAAAAAACTACAAGCTAATACTAGTTAAATTCTAGTTTCCTACCAGATTCTAACAAAATGCAAAAAAACTACAAGCTAATACAGTTAGATACCAGTTACCTACCAAATTCTAACAAGATGCAGAAAATTACAATCTAATAAAGTTAAATACCAGTTACCTACAATTTTCTAACAAGATGTGGAAAACTACAAGCAAATACCAGTTAGATTCCAGTTACCTACCAAATTCTAATAATATGCAAAAAATATAAAAGCTAATACTAGTAAAATATATACCAGTTTCCTGCCAGATTCTAAGAAAATGCAAAAAATTACAAGCTAATACCAGTTAAATACCAATTATCCACTGGATTTTAACAAAATGCAGAAAACTATAAGCTAATACCATTTAGATACCAGTTACCTATCAATATCTAACTGTTATGAATTATGTCATAGATAAGTTCAAAAGTATTTATAATTATTTTATGTCATGCAAGGATGGTTTTTTGCTATCAGATTAGGTTTTCAAATATGAATATGACATTTTAGTCCATAGTTTGAATATCTGGTAACCTGTTAGTAGAATGCTGATTTTTTTTTCAATTCTCATCTTTAAATGTGATCTCACTTTCTTGGTTAGGTTTCACAACAAAGGAAAGAGATTATATAACTATGATGGATGAAGAGCAGAATGACATTCACCTTGAAAGAGAGCATTGTTCTTATAATCTAGCCATTGTACAACATTCGCAAGATGAACATTCCACCTTGCAATATTTGTAGATAAAAATTATACAAATTCAAATAGAAACTTGTTGTCAATCACATTAAAATCATTATAAATTATTTTTTTTCCATGTCAATACTAGACTACTACCAGGTTCCTACCATATTAAACCTATAAAATACATTGCTTTCACTTTTACCAGATTTGTAGGTTTTTAACTATTCAAACCACACAAAGATAGCTGCAAAATTGCTTCCAATTGATTTTTAAATAATAAAAAAAATTTATATACAACAACTGTATTCTAGTAAAAAGTTCAAACATACATCAAAATCCGATCGATTACATGCAAAAATTGTTCATTTCGGAAGGAAGCATTGACTATCAAACATTTCAGTAAGTGTTTTGAATATGTCATCCTCACTCTCTATATTGTTTGCTAATTTTTAGACCTATTCGTCGGGCGGGCCGGGCCAAGTTCAGGCCGGGCTTGGCCGATTTTTTTACAAAAAACGATAGCCCAAGCCCATACTTTAGAACTTCGGGCTCGGGCCGGGTTTAGAAGGTCATTCCCAAGCCCGACCCAAGCCCATGAATATTTTTTTTGTTATAAATTTTTTTATTAAACTAAGTTAAAAAATATAAAGTAGATCAAAATATGTTTCAATTTTTAATATAATTGCATTGTTTACTTAAAATCTTTAATATTTAGTAACATTTATTGTAATTAAGTATAAAAATTTAATAGGATAAAATATAAAATCTTAAAATTATTATAAATTTAATGTATAAATATGTAATAAATAAATAAATTATTCATCGGACCAGGCTTTGGGCTGAGCTTGGCTATTTATATAAAAACCAAGCCCGACCCATAAATCTTCGGGCTTTGACAGGCTCGGGCCAGGCTTTTTAAAAAACGAGTGTCCAAACCCGGTCCATTTAAGCGGACTCGAGTCGGGAGAGTAGCCTGACCCGCGAACAAGTATTAGAAACTAGTAAGTTTAAAAAATTGGGCCCGAAGGGTAATGTAAAGCTATTTATAAAATATTTGATAAGCATATAAGGATCGTGTCGGGTTTAATAGCTTTTTACCAAATCCTTCCCTATGATAACAAGGCTATAAAAGGCCCTAGGGCCAGAATTTATATTAAATTTCATGTTCAAAATCCTTTATTTTGGGAAATTAAAACCAATGTCCAAATAAGTTAGATTATATTGTTTTTATAACAAAGGAATAAGTCTACCCCTTATACCACGTTCTCTCTACTTTCTCTCTCCTTTTTTATTTTAATTTTGCAACTTCAAACATCCATATCTCATAAACAGTTGATTTTTTTGATTCAATGCTTTGAAATATTTTGTTCGTCTTAGTTTCATCGTTAAAATGACATACACTTCGAATTATTAGAAAAAAATAATAATTTATCGCAGTCTTATACATGATATAATAGTGGTATAATACTCGTTTTATTACCTTTTCACGAAGGGGTTATACATAGTATAAGAGTGGTATAATATATTTATATAGTCTATTGTCTCCTTTATAATCACAATAGTATTGAATTTCCCATAAAAATCATAACACGAAGATCTTAAATCTGATATGAAAGCCCTTATACATGGTATCATATTGGCATAATGTATGTATATACTATATAGTATATTCCCCCTTTATGTTTACAACAAAACTCACTTTTCCAGTAAAAAACCATGACATGTAGGTCTTATACCTTGTATAAGAGTGGTATCACATGTTCAATGAAATGCTTGACTTGAAACAAAGACATTATACCTTGTTTAAGAGTGGTATAAGGAAAAATCCAACCATATTCCCTTTTTTCCATTCCTTCAACCCTATTTTACAAGATCTATAGTGTCTTCTCTCCATCCATATTCCCTATATTTGCATTCCTTAATTGACTTGAGATATATTTATAGATGTACATGAAAAGATGTGTTGGTTCATGAAAATACATGTTGTTTCAAAAAAAATACGTATTGATTCATGAAAAGATAAGTTAGTTTATGAAAATATGTATTGATTCGTGAAAAGATATATTGGATTATGAATGGATACGTTATTTGATGAACAAATATGTTCTTTCACATAAAGACGTATTGTTTGATGAATAGTCATGATGTTTCATGTAAAGACATATTGGTTCGTGATATTAGTTCATGAAAGAACACATTGTTTCATGAAAAGTCATGTTAATCATGCAGAGGCATATTGGTTCATGAAAAGACATAACCTTACGTGAAGAGACATGTCACTTGATAAATCATCTATAAATAGGATTTATTTGTGCCTATGATACATATGGAAATTTGATAGAATTTAGAGGAAATTTTGAAGTTGATTTCTTGAAAGACATTTTATTTCCTAATCTTACATACATAAAATCTTATTCTTACAACAATATTATAGTTAATTCACATACAAAAACAAGTACATGAATTGATGTCTCCATTGTATCTCATAAGTGGTTTTCCAATACAAATTCTGTTGGTTTGTAAGGAAGAAATATTGCTTAAAGGAAAGTGGTTAGCATGCCTTCAAGATTAGGTATTATATTAGTTATTTCAGTTGTTACCAAGATTGCAACAGATTCTTCTCTACATTTGTGATCGATTCCCTTCCTAGCATCCAAATTGCTGATTATTATTCTACCATAAATGACAAGGCTACTCGTGAGCAGCTCGATGTTCGGCTTGATTAATGCTAGTTTGAGCTCGACTCATTAATAAACGAGCTTGATCGTGAACACAAATTAATGTCCATTTTAATAAATGAACAAAGCTTGAACAATGAGGTACTCGACTCGAAAGCTCGTGAACATGCTTGATAAGAGGCTTGCATGCATACTCATGAACTACTCGCGAATAATCTCGTTAACAGGCTCGTGAAAATGTCAAAAGTAAGAATATTATATTTTATTATATAAATTATAAGTATATTATGGAAAATAAATATAAGTGTATTCAAGATATTAAATAACTTTTAAATACATAATACTTGATTCATGAAGTTAAAATATGATTTTAAGTTTGAAACTTAGCTAGTGTGTCAAAAAAATAATTAACATGTCCAGCTAAACTCGACTAAGCTCGATCGAACAAAACTCAGCTAAGCTCAATTTAAGCTCTGCTCGGGTTTGGTTTGATCAAGCTCGAGTTCCGCGCAGACTTAGTTTAACCAAAGCTCGAGCTCGATTCGAGTTTGTTGACAATCAATGTTCGAGCTCGGCTTAGCTCGTTTACAGAACTAAATACACTATCGATCCATGATACAATTTCGCACATAAATTTTTAAAAAAACTTCCATCAACTTAGGTTAGTTCCAAATGAATTTACGGAGAAAAAATTAGTAAAATGTAACATTTAATATTTATGAAATAAAATAATTATATTTAAATTTTAATATTTATAAATTAAACCCTTAAAAAGAAAGAGATAGAATGTCGTATCATAATGGAATTTTAGATCGATAGCATCAATAATGGGGCACTTAATCCCTTCAAGCTGTTATTGCTTTGGTTAACTCAGCTGTGATAGGGTAGCCCAAGCATCCAAGTCATCCAAATCTCCTTCTCCTTGGGCAGACCTGTGGACTTGCTTTTTCCCTTGGAGCTCTTCAATCAGACGCTGTTGCTATTGCTTTTTGAAATTACCGCTGCACGTAACCGGTGTTAACTTATTTATTTCTCAATTTGAGATTATTTAACCCTATTACATACCAGTTACTTCCAACAATAGTAGATAAAAACACCATTGCCAAGTGAGTAGCCCGTAACAGTTAAAATCTATTTGCCCCAAATATTTTTGTCATCTTTTACGTCCAATTTTCAACATGTAGTTGGAAGAAGATTCGATCAAACTCTTCTGATTCACCAACAAAGAATCGATCCACTTTTTGTTTCAGAAGACGAGTTGCTCGACTCGTTTAGCTGGCACAAATCTTAGATTGCATGAGAAATATGAAACGGAGTACAAAATCTGGCATACGAGATCTTAAAGTAGGTGCATTGGGGCGAAATAAGTGGTTTATAATTACACCTCGTGTGCTTTAAGTCATGTTATTTTACTTTAATTTTTCCAGCCAATTGCATCTTGTGTTTCTGTTGACTTTTGTATTTGTCACTTTCAGCTAATCTTAGTGAAATCCTGCTCCATGAAGTTGTATACTTGACAAAAAGTAACGCAATAACGTGATATCAGTCTTTAACAGTGTTTCAAAAATCTTGGCAGACTGGCCGTCTAGGCCGATTTTTGAACATGGAAAAATATTAACTTAAAAAACCCCTATCTAATCCCTCTTGACCCCGCTAATCTCGCCTAAACAGTTGCTTATCTCTCATTCTAAAACACTGACTTTGATATATGATTCTATTGCTAAACTTTAAAGCCCAGTTGTTTCCTTCAAACCATATTTCTCGAATTTCATACTTAAAAACATTAACTCATATGCTTCGGTCGGGCTTTCAAACCTCAGCTGAGATTCCAGTTTTACTGCATTCATCATATACATAATTGGAGTATTTTCTATTTACAGTACTAAAAGCATAAATTCCCATAACAACAAAAGCCATGCTGGTGTTGTTACTAAGTTGTAACACAGAATTGTGACAAAAAAAAAATCATGCAACACAAACTAATTACTCCATATTTGAGCCTACACACAAGATTGCAACCATTATCAAATCAAAACATGCTTAGTCAATCCGATGCATCAAAACATGCTTAGTCAATCCAATGCATGTGGGATGTTAGGGGACCATACAGCCTGTTCAATCCAACCATTAAAGTTCTAATCATAGATTATTAGAATCTTTCATACAAGATACTGAATGCCTTACTCATCATACCACTACGAAGAATTACTTAACAAGACAGACTATCACTTTATCTTCCTAAACCCCTGAGTTGTTGTTTAGTTCACGGAATATAATGAAACAAAATAGAACAAGTACTCCTCGAAGATTCATAAAAGAATACATATTTTATTAAGCTGTTCCGTGAACTAAACATAGTATAAGTGACAATGGAACTACATCCCACAAAAATTTATTGATAATTTCCAACATATGCAAAACTTTACAAAAAAAACAGCAATTTGAGATTTGAGCAACAATCATTGCTCGGAGATTATAACCAAACCTTCATCCAGCTGTTAGTTTCTCTATAAGTCAAAAACTGCAGCTGATAACTGTAGATAAGCGAGGCTTTTACTTGCCAATAGACCTGTTCGTGGGCTAGGCTACCAGCCCGGCCTGGCCCGAGCCCGCTTCAATGGTGCTCCTTTGACATTCATTTTTTGAAAAAGCCCAACTCGAACCCAAGCCTGTCAAAATCCAAAAATTTATGGGCCGGACTTGATTTTTATATAAATACCTAAGCCCGGCCCAACAAATAATATTATTTATTTATTTATTACATATTTATACATTAAATTTATAACTATTTTAAGATTTTATATTTTATCCTATTAAATTTTTATACTTGATTACAATAAATGTTATCAAATACTAAAGAATTTTAAGTAAACAAATGCAATTATATTTAAAATTTAAACATATTTTGACTTATTTTATATTTTTTCTATGAATTTAATAAAAAATTTATAACAAAAAAAATATTCATGGGCTTGGGAAGACCTTGTTAGATCGACCTAAGCGCGGCCCGAGCCCGAAGTTCTAAAATACGAGCTTGGGCCAGGCTTGGATTAACGTTTTTTGTAAAAAACCCGTTAAACCCAGCCCGAACCTGGTCCGACCCGCATGACGAAGAGGTCTACTTGCCAACCAACTAGGCAATTATCAAACATCAATGATTCAAAGCTTATCGCATGAGAGTGTCTCAAGTTAGTCCAAAAAAACTTGATGCTCCTGAATTTTTAAAATGTCCCCGCAGTTACTTCAACTTTAAAAAAATGCACCACTTTACTTCTTGAACGCCATGCGTCAGCTTCTTATTGGCAAGGGAAAATTAGAAAATGACATCTTTGAAAATTTAAACCAACCAGAAGTTGATACTTGGCATTCGGAGAATTATTCGGTGCGCTTTTTGAAAGTTAAGGGAGCTATGAGAATATTTCCAAAGCTCAAAAGAACAGCAGGTTTCCGGTGACAACTTGGAGCCGAAGTATTAGGTCTGGTTCAATAGGAAGGTTTAAATGCCAGCTAGTATCAATTCTTTTTTTTTACTCTTAAGAATAACTAAAGTAAAAAATGAACACAAGGTAGACTTGCACTTGTCAACTGTCATGTAGTAAAATAAAGCAACATTAATCCAGTTTATCCTCATTGATAGCAACTTGGACCATGCCATCCAAGGCCCTAATGTAAATAATGCAGAGGAATATTTCATAATTTCAAAGCAGCACATGAGCAATTATGTTGTCTTTGATATTATTAGGGCATAGACCTGACGTTTTAGAGGCGCAGCCTAAGTTGATTGGAAACTGAAGCATCTATGTCATGAGAAAAAATTTCACCCTCAACCCAATAAATCACACAAAATACAAATATAGAATCAGGCAAAGAGGCAAGAATACCTTTCTTTTTGTAGCTGAGGCCACGCTGAACGAATATTTTCTTAAAAAAGAAACTAATTTTTTTACTGAAGAGAGGGTAAAGAAGAACAAAGTATATGAAGGCCATAATAATAGAGGAAAGAGATGTCAAATGCTGACTTCCCTTAATAATACTACCGTGTCCAAATGATGCATATTGCACAACGCAGAGGGTTCTTAGTCTAGTTGATTGACTAGGCCACTAAAAGGAAACTGATGAATTTAATACTCTGACTAAAGGAAAGGGCAGTTAAAATCTCAAAACAGTCTATTTGAATTAAAGTTAATACCCAATACCTCTGCACAAATTCACTGCAGTGTTGTGGATTTCACCTGAGCATAACAACATAAATATGAGTCTCTTAACGAAAATGCTGCTATTGCTAACTCATAATATAAGATAACCTGTAACACGAATTGTATTCCTACACGCCACCACGTAGCAAACCAATACAAAAACATCGGGAAAACAATCAAGGAAGAACAATACTGAGAAAGATAATTATTGGTGATTTATTGGTATTTTCCATGAATGTATGTCTCTCCTCATCTAAGATCTTACAACGAACTTGATAACATAAAGACGATTTATAGTTTATATTCATAATACAACAAATTTAAGATATGAATTGAATATCCTCCGGTTTTTCACCTGAAATCACCTTAGACAATGTCCTGTAAGCAAATGCCTTCCATCGTTGCGCTGCCTCTTTATTGGCTATACACGGATAGAGAAGAGCCTGTGGGTTCTGAAGGATGCTCTGAAGGAGCTCATTGTGCATTATATGTGGAAGAAAAGCAAACACAAGGAATGGAAGCATTGGAAAAATGAGATGGAATTTACAAGGTGAAATGGAGAACCTACGATATTGATATGAGCTGATTGAGCTATTTAGCATCTCAAGTAACTTTCTCTACAGAATATTCCTTCCAAAACTCTGCTGATCAAGATGATATCTCAACTCCCCAACTTGACTCTGCATAAAACAAACAAGCATAGTGTATCACAATTTGACACTTGTAAACTCATTAATCTTATTGCCTAAACAATTAAGCATAATCAAGATTATAGTACACTGATTGAACTCTAACTAGTCCCTAATCCTTATTCTATGAAGATCAGAAATGAAACTCAGCAATTCTATGGCATAAAAATCCATTAAACTAAGCAGTTAAGGGAGAAATTGAATGATGTTAGAAAGAATTAAAAGAGAAACAAGAAATAAACCTTGAGTACAGCCTCAGCAATAAGCTTTCCGGTCTCAATATCCTGCCTTTGACCATCTCGAACAGCCATACAATCCCTCGGCTTTTCAAACAACGAAAGCGAGAATTGTTTGGAAACAACACCAACATCAAAATAAATAAGCCCCGAACTAGGCACATCCACCCGAATCCCCTTCACCGGGAACCACAAAAACAACTCCTGCGCCGAAATCCCCGACAACGCCCCGATCTGGCCATAACTCAAGGAACCAGAGACGTTCTTATCATAATGCAATTCATTCTCAAACTTAGCATTGCAAGCCTGATCCAAATGGACCTCAAAACGCCCCGCATCATCAATAACGAAATCCTTAATACCTTTCGGAAGTAAGCCGATAGGAAGGCCGTACTTCTGAAGCACATCATAAACCGAAAGCGAATCTTCCTCCCGCGAATTGACACATGGGATTGAGATAGCAAGGGCGAGAAGAAGAAAACGCAATAAAGTAATCATGGTTTAGCCTATGAAACCGCGGATTGGAGCATCAAATTGAATGGGAATCGAGGGAATGTTTGTAGAGATTGGAAAGGGGGTTAAGAATAGGGTTTAAGGTAATGTAAGAAGGGAATAATAATAATAATAATAATAATGAAGAGAAAAATGGAGAAACAAAGGAAGAAGAAGACAGTATTGCCAGCTTGAGAACAGAGGGGATTAGGAGGAAGAATGATCAATTATTGGTGTTGAGAGGGCCCATTGGAACTGTTAATCTGCTACGGTCAATCTTTTTGTAGTATCTGTATCCAATTGGCGAATACCATGTGATGGAATGGCATTGGTTGGAGGTATCAACTGCCACGTGTGAATAAGTGAGGTATATACACACGCGGCGCGTGTGAGTAGTTGAACGGAACGGAGATGATGCCAGAAGTAGTTGCGTTAGAGGGGATGGGACGGGATGAGTAGATGAGGAAAGCGTGACATTAAAAACACCGAGTATACAATTGAAAAATTTTTAGCTCTATCAATTTGATTATCAGAATGTGTATGGAGGTAGGAAACCATAATGTTTTACAATCTAAAATTTATAACTAGAGTTCGAAGTTTACATCTTAGAGTTTAAATCTTATAAAGTTTTATATAAGGTAGTTTGAAAAAGCAATTTCCTAGACTATCATTTTGAAAATCTTCAGTTTTCAAGATCTTTTCGTGATAATAGATTTTGACCTTCAGTAATCAATAGCGAAAAAATCATATATAATTTAATTGAAAGTTAAAATTTTTTATTAAGATCAAAATATGTTTTTATATTAAAATTTTGTTAATAAAACTTTTTGAGAGATCACTTAAGAAAATAATATCAGACAACATATACTTATATCACTATTAGATATAAATTCAAACCTGGCTTGTCATTATATCATTGATTTAGTACAATATAATATTTCTTCAAATTTTCATATTATTTATTCAGATTTAGTTTCAATACAATGACACTTAACCTGTTAGAATAGAACATTTTTATATAAAATGCTGCTATATTAGACATTTGGCTTAATTAAGATGTGTAGATTAAGCCCCTTTTAAATTCCATTATACTTTGTATAATTATGAAATTTAAGTAAAAAATGTCAAACCAATAGATTATAGATTAAATGCACAAATTTTAATTTGATGAAGCCTATAAATACAGAAAACTACTCTGCATCACTTAGATAAAAATAAAACAAAAATTCATATAAAAGGCAGACATTGTTATCTGTAATTCATTCTTGCCCAATTTATAATGAAAATTTGTTAGTGTTTATTTACTGAAAATAGAATAAGAAATTTCACAAAAGTAAAAGAAAATCATAATGACTTTGGTAAGTAGGACAAGAAATGAAACTATAGAAATATATAAAAGTAAAAATAAGTAAATAAATGAAGAATGAGAGACAAAGCATGTGAAGGAAAGGTGGAGTATTATTATGATTTTGTCTTTATTAATATGAATAACGTTCAATTATTTCTCTTGTTATCAATTATTCACATTTTCACTTCTAAGTATTGTCTTTTTCTTTCTTAAATAATTATTTATTGTATTCTTGTCATCATTTTCTTTCAACTACTTCCTTCCTTTTCTATGTCCATAATTTCATGTTACTTTGCCAAATTAAATGATACAACCAACAAATTTAAATAATTCTCATAAAAGATAACTCTAAAATAGATCATGGCCCATATTTTGATCAATAAGTTGTGACAAAAATACATATGAATTTGTAGACATTGTGAAGCCTGTGAGCTAAGGCCCAGTCTTGTTCATTCAATTCCCAGGCCCAATATATAACTATTTATTAGCGGATATATCTGAAATCACAAATGAAATTAAAGAATAGTATATATTCTTTGTTCTTTGCAACTTATTTGTAAGTACAGTGAACTAAATTGTATTTATATAAATGTAAAATTATAAGTATTTAGTTATTATAAGTACTAAACTGAATCGAATTAGTTAATGAATAAGTTGAAAAGAATAGAACAATAATAATCAAACCTTCAACATAAACCAATGAATTTTATATAAAATATGTCCAAACTCTATTTGTATGCTCGTCTAACTATTTAGACAAACATTTATTTCATTCATTTACATATATTGTAGTGGTTAAGGACAAAAGGAACTTATCACTAACCAAATTGACCATTAAATGCAAACCACACCATATGTGAATTTATTAACTTGCTATTTTATACTTGGCACAAAAATCGGATATCATTCCCAACTTACAAAAAGATTAGATACCTCCTCAATTTGACAAAAGTGAATCATTTAACCTCCTCAATGACACGTGTTAAAATATGATTAGTTTAACTTTTCAAAGATTTCATTTTCTGATTTTTTTTTTCTTTTTTAACCAAAAGTTGACTTATGTCATTGAGATGACAAACTGATACAATTTTACTAAGTTCGATTGAAATTTTTAAAAGTTTAAGATAACATTCAATTTTTGTTAAAAGTAAAGGATGTGTTTATGTATTTACTCTATTACATGAATTCTTTACAATGCTTTGTTTGTTGGTAATATACTAATGAATGGGATATACGTTGGCTACCACATGGGTGAATCAATTTCCCTCATGTCAATCACCTAAATAAAAAATTCCTCTAGAAAAACAAATTCAGCGGGATTATTAGAAATTTATATAAGATTTGAGCTTCTGCTTTTATTGGCTTTTCTAATATCATTTTTATCCATCAACTGCTCCGGTTAGTTATCCACCTCTTCTTTGGTGTTGTTTCACGTCGAAGTTGCAACACGCAGAGCAGATTTGAATATATTTTTGTTTCAATCAGTTTCTTACGATCTGATTTTGATTTTTTCCGATTTAAAGTTTCTTTGAATTTCAGCAATCGATTCTCTTTTGAATCTTTTATTTTGATTTTCCTTTCATGATTTTGTTTTTTTAGAGCCGACTTTTTGATCGCCTTCCTCTGTTCTTCTTTTCCTATTTTCCGATCAAAAACCAAAAGGAGAAGAAATACACCGCCCTGCTTTTCTAGATTAGATTTGCTTTAGCGGTTTGAAATCACAAATAATTCAACCTCCTCTTTGTTTTGCTTTTGTTAAGCTGTCTTTTAATCAGATTTTGATTTCGCTGATCTGAAATTATTTCTCTCCATCATCATCGTCGGTCGTCGAAAACTGCAATTAAATATGATTTTCGATCACCGAGCACAATTGATCATCTCCGATTTCTTTTCAGAAGACAAAAACCGATATCATTGAATGGATAGAATCCATTAAAAACAATTTTATTTTAAAAGGAGTTGGAGAATTGAGCTGAATTACATAGTATTTGACAAAAATCTAGCACTTCATTTTCGAACCCGAGCTCGGATATTTTGATTCAAACGGAGTTGGAGACGAGCACAGCAATCCAGCAAATTAAAAACCTATTTCAATTAAAGGTTATCCTAAAATTTTCCCAATTTTAGAAGCATAATAATATATTTGTATCTGTTGAATTTAATGGCATGTACTTAGCAACTTTCATTTTCAATTGACTGCGCACGTGAGAACAGGCACTGATATCAATCTTACAAAACGATCTACTATATCCATTAATTAATTAACAAATTAACACTAGCAAAATAACATAAGAAAAACACTAGAACAGTTGCTACTGATTTATCAATCCGCGACAACATTCGTTCGAATTATCATCATAATTATATGAAATTAGAAATAATGATAGAAATACTCTAGAGCGGGGTGAATAGAGTATTGAAAACTTTTCGCGATTGACAGAGGAACAGATTGCGGAATGTGATATGAGCTGTGGACGTCAAGGCCTTGAGATTAGCAGTCAATGTCTTGAAACAAATTGTCAGGGCCTTGAAATAAAAACAGTAAGTAAATGAATATAAATGCGTAAAATAAATTGCACAAGTATTTTTACGGAGTTCGGTTAAATCGACAACCCACTCTCCGACCCAGGGTCCTATTAACCCTTAGGATTTCAAGGTGCTATTTTATTAATATCTTGAGTCCTAGAACAACCTAGAAGATGTAATCCCTTTCTTCTAATCAGTAGCTAAACCCCGCTACAATTCTAGTTCCAACTCAATTCCCAATATTAACAAAAAGCAACTTCACTTGTATACGTTTGAGTATGTGATACTCTTAGTATAATGGTCAACTCTCAAAGTAATAACAATAATAATAACAAGAGAGTATAAAATATATGAATATCAAAAGTTGAAGCTCTTTGATTCTTGTAACTAAGAAGGCTTTTTGATTTACGATGTAACTCGTTGTATGTCTCTATCTTTCAGCCTTCAAGAATTATTTCCTTTATATGGACTCTATTAAATCTTCTAGCCGTTGGAAGAAATCAAGTAACTGTTGAGTTTTAGCCGTTTGAACAAATCTCTTCAAGTGATATGTTGGACTATTTCAAACAGATTTCTATCCATGTATCCAACTGCTCAAATCTGAATATATCCTTAATTATGGTTAGATAAAAGCTAAAATTATCTCACAAATAATATTCAAATAAATAAACAATATCTTAACACAACTGATCAAATAAATTCGAATATAACAAAGGATAAATAAAGGAGATAAAATCTCAGCAATATCCAAACTGTTTCAACATTATCTCAACGTATTTAAATCAATTATCCACAAGATAAAAACTGCATATTAGTTAATTAATATCCAATAAGTATCACAACAGAATCTGCAAATCAATTTGTTTTTCTTCATCATCAACATAGGAGTTAACAATCTCCCCCTTGATGAAGACAAAACAACAAAACAAATATGCAGTTTCAACTCTACAAATATGTATAGCAATAAACAATTATAGTAGTATGCAGCACAAAGCAAACATGCAGTCCAAAAGCTTCAAATGTCAAGACCTTGAAATAATATATATATGGCAAAAATCAAGGCCTTGAAACAACATATATAACAATAACAATAATGTACTTTAAATATTTCTCCCCCTTTTTGTCTCCATCAAGGAGAGAGAATTTAAACAAGAAAATGCGTACCACAAACTCCCCCTAAAAATGTGCCTCCATAACCCTTTCGAGACCAAGTATTAAACTTAGATTCATATTCAGGATATATCATGTTTGGTAGTCTAGTTCCCTTAACAACCCAAATTTGTTTAGCTTGATTTCTCATTCTCACGAGAAAGGTGTTTCGGATGATATAAGGGTCATTTCTTCGGTATGGACAGGTGAGCTTGGTATGGCCCTTTTTGCAACAATAGAAACAAGTAGGAGTGTTTCCCTTAGGTTTGACAAATTTGGTTTCTCTCTTTTTGGGAAAATTGTTTTGGTAACCCAACCCGGCTTTGTTCAAAGAGGAATGTTGACTACCAAGTAACATATTAAGATTGAGTTCAGACCCTGTGAATTTAATGAGTGAATCATGCTGTTCTTGAAAGTTCTCATTTAGTTCCTTGATCTCCTTTTCCAATTCTTGAATTCGGTTTTCATATGAAACTGTCTTCAGTTTCAAGACCTTGGATTCAGATATCAAGGCCTTGATATCGCTGTCAAGGGCTGACTGAGAGGCCTTGAGACAGTTTGTTTCCTTCATCAAATTCACAACGATACTTACCTGTTCTCTTAGCTGGTCTCTAAGAGTGTTTGCTTCTTGGATCAGACTTTCTTCATTGAGAATCATATTTCTAATAAATTCTATGACAACATAAGAAGGACTAGATAGAAGGTTCTTTACAATTCTTTCCAAGTGATCTTCCTTTGAGTCATCATGGTTTGCCATTAAGCACAGATTTGCATGCTCCTCATTATCACTTGAATCTGAGTCACTCCAGGCTGCTATCATTGCTTTCCTTTTGTCCTTTCTGCTGTATCCATTCTTTTTTCTTTTTGGACAATCTTTCACTAAATGATCCTGACTTCCACATTCAAAACATGTTAAGGTATTAACTTTATTCACTGATTTTGAAGTGTTACCTTTGTATCGTGATGACTTTGAATAATCTCATTTGTAATTCTTGAATTCGGTCTTCATATGAAACTGTCTTCAGTTTCAAGATCTTGGATTCAAATTTCAAGGCCTTGACATCACTGTCAAGGGCTGACTGAGAGGCCTTGAGATAGTCTGTTTCCTCCATCAAATCCACATTGATACTTACCTATTCTCTTAGCTGGTCTCTAAGAGTGTTTGCTTCTTGGATCAGACTTTCTTCATTGAGAATCATATTTCTAATAAATTCTATGATAACATCAGAAGGACTAGATAGAAGGTTCTTTACCATTCTTTCCAAGTGATCTTCCTTAGAGTCATCATGGTTTGCCATTAAGCACAGATTTGCATACTCCTCATTATCACTTGAATCCGAGTCACTCCAGGCTGCAATCATTGCTTTCTTTTTGTCCTTTCTGCTGTATCCATTCTTTTTCCTTTTTGGACAATCTTTCACTAAATGATCCTGACTTCCACATTCAAAACATGTTAGTGTATTAACTTTATTCACTGGTTTTGACGTGTTACCTTTGTATCGTGATGACTTTGAGTAATCTCGTTTGTAATTCTTGAATTGCTTCTTCATCTTCAGAATA
>CATIWQ010020725.1:0-10984 GCA_949673415.1 Euphorbia schlechtendalii | reverse complement strand
AACATCTGAGTATTTAGAACCGAGTCTATTAGATTAGTTTAGTGAATCGTAACATCTTTGTTGAACTTGCATGTTTTCTCTGCTTTCCTTATTTCGTAGGGAAAATCTATATATTTAGATTCTCTAATCTTTCATACCTATCATTAGAGCTAGCCCTTCTTTGTGGGATCTATATCTTTTAAAACTACATCGCAACTGTATACTTGGAGTTATCATCATTTTTCTATTTGATAAGAGGTACTAACAACACCTATAATTTTCACGAACAAGTTTTTGGCACCGTTGATATATAGCCGAATCTTGTGAATAAACTATTAATCTTATTAGTAGGAAAGTGGCAAAAAAAAGACAAGCACAGCTTCAAGGAGATCTGGGAAAGATGAATGATTTCCAATCAACCTTCAAGCAGTGCTATGGAGATAGATCAGCGGGAGGAGACTCAAGATGATGAATTCTTAGCTCTTACAGAAAAACCTTTGTAAATGAATTCATTATAAATACTTGTATTATCAAAACTTGTACTCGTCATCAATAAAAAGTTTTTACTTTCGCTCCAAAAGTACAACTCTTCATTGTACTGACTTCCTTGTATGATTTTAAACTTAAACTCTGAACTTAAGCATTAGACTATGAGGGAGTATGAGGGAGTAAGTACATCCTGTGCTTGACTTCACTCAGAACCAACAAAATAAGGGAGATTGTTATATTCTGAAGATAAATTAGTTTTTTAAGTTCTGAGTTCAGAAGCAAAGTTCAAAAGCAAATTGCCTCAGAAGCCACAGAACACGTTAGTAGAGCTATGGATCTTCAAAAGCAATTAAAAGTCAGATGAGGTATTCAATATCTCAGAAGATCACTATAGACTCAGAACATCAAAAAGCCATTCTGAAGATCTCAAAAGGTCAACTTAGTGTTTCGGTGCTAAAAGTTAAGAAAGCTGACTTCGTATTTAATGTCGCCGCATGCTCTGTTCTTCAGTCTACTACAAGACGAAAGTTGTTGCTAAATCAAGAACAAATCTTACCTGCTAATCTGATATGTATCTTCCGTACAAAGTGGACCCCCTAAATCAACCTGATATAGCATGGCATAGATAAGAGTTGGACGAGCCACAATCCAAAAATCAACGGAAACATTCTCGCCCTCTATAAAAGGATGATTTCCACCATTGAAAGAGGTTTCCGAATCTTAACAAAAGAATTCAAGAGTGAACCAATTCTCAATCTACTCGTAATCTTCTTCTAGCAAACATTTAAATCTCATCTGTTTGTACTTGGGCTAACTGAAACAAAGTTCAGAAGGTTATAAAAATCATTTACTTATAAACTGTTGTAAATCACACTAAGCTGAGGGTATGTTAGTGTGAGGGAGCTTGAAAATCTCATGAGGAAGGTACTTAAGAGAGAAGAAGCTCAGAGCCACAAATACAGAAGGGTGGTACTCCTGTATTGGAATAGCACATCATAGGCAAGATTGTTGGAAGGAACTTCCATCTTAAGCTATAAAGGTTTTCTTTTCACTAGAAGAAAAGTCACTAGTGAATTAAATCTTGGACAAGAGATTCCAAGGACTGGATTAGGCAGAGGCTGAACTACGATAAAATCGTTGTTTGCACATTTCCTTACTCTGCTCTAATTTTGTGTTTATTTAATTCCGCAACTAAAACACTTAAAACATAAAAAGGGGATTTTGAGTAAAGAATAATTACTCAGAAGTACCTTCAGAAGCAACCTTCTGAAGAATACAGTGAACTCAAAAAAAGAGACATTCACCCCCCTTTGACCTATTTTATCAACCTACTGGGTCCTATAGAGGGAATGCGAGTTAGAAAACCTGCTCTAGGCTAACTGGCTGTAGGACTCAAATCATTGGAAAACTTGTACCCTTTTTAAAGCCGTTCAATGAAATGTGTTATGTTTGCAAGGATTTATGTTTATGTTTATATGAATGTGTGCATAAAGAATATTGCAAGTAAATAAAATAAAGTTCGACAAAATTTCATAATGTAAAAACAATCTAAGAATAAACTAAAAACAAAGGCCAGAAAACAAATGGCGAAAATGAATAAGATCTAAGGGTGCCAATCATTCCATAGTGCACGCTTCCTCGAAGTATGAGGAAGGGGGTCCATACCATCTTCGTCCCTTTCCCACTCATGAGACACCATAAAGTGCTGATCACCATCAGGGAGAACCTTGATCTCACCAAGCCATCCACGGTAGAATTCATCAATATCTACGATCTCCAGGGCAGTGTAATCCAGTATAACAACTCGAGCGCGTACTCAAAGCCTCCGTATCGCATCAGATGTGTCAGGACCGAAGTCATGGAAACGGGTTGAGCATAGAGACCGAGGGACTCATTGCTGACGCCTATACTGCCTCCACAAACGAGAAGGGGAATAGTACATAACACCAAACAACCCCATCAACAAAATACCAGAATCATGGACGTCAGTAACCATGAACGGAATCTCCAACCAAGGGCTGAGCCAATGAATCTCAGAAGCTCGGTAGGAGCCCAGAATCTCAACCCAAGCGCCTTCACTCAGTGAACGATGGTCCTTCCTAGTGAAGCCCCTAGGACCATAATGTGAAGGGAGGTATCGAGCCTTCCCTAAGCGTGGATCAGCAGTCAAGCGAAGCTTCTCCAACAGCCATACCTACATTAATTCATTTATTTAAACAAACAATGAAAATCACAAAGGAAAGCGGTAAGGAAAGAGAAGTACCTCAAGCAAAGCAAAATGGTCTCCTACTAAGTCCAGATTCATCAAAGCAGTGTCTAAGTAAACCAGACTCTTAGCCAAGGCTAAAGCCGCAGGAGAAAGGCCTATGGAGAGTGGGTCAATGATCGAAAGTAATCGGAAAGGGGAAATCGCTCCAACCCCTCAAACGAGCTCTGCCAAAAGAAGTACAGGCACCATTGATGGCCACACTAGATGAGTACTGGGTGTAGTCTCACACTAGCTAAGGACAGCTTCAACCCGGAAGCCACCAACATCAAGGAGAGCTGACAAAAAGAGCCCACTGGACTCTAGGTTCCATAAACCCTTCAACTTATCATCACCGCCAAATTGGAAAGAAAGAAAGGCGAAGGAAAGTCTCGCGGGTGATATTGGCATCGACTCCTTTAGAAAAGGGAGCCCCAGGGTAGCATGAAACTCCTCGACCAAGGGGCAAAGCTCGAAGTTGGTGAAATGAAAAACATGAGTGGCAGGATCCCAGAACTTCAAAGTAGCACGAATGAACGCCATATTCACAGGCCTAGAAGCAAGGTATTGAAGACCCCACAGACCAAAGCTCTCAATCCTTTGCCAATCGGGTCCCTGAACGGTGCAGAGAAAGGCCCTAAGACGCTCGTTATGGGTCGACATCAGAAAGGAAAAGAGCTAAAGAAAATCCCTCAAGATCGGTGTTGCCTACACACATTGACCACATACATTATCATTCATTCATACATATATACAAAAAAAATTTCACAAACTAGCAAGCATATTCATAAAATAAAACACCACACATGAGGACCCGGCACACCACGGCCAAAATCCCCTTTCCTTTCATAAATCAGAAGTTTTCTTTAAGATTCTACAAAGCAGAGCTATCTAAAAAGTCCTGTATGGAAAAATGAGGAATTTAAAACTAAAGCTAAAAGGGAACTCCTAAGCATGCACCACCTACACGTTATCTCCACCCACTAGATCTTGGGCCATCATAGTGGATATCTCGAAATCCTTAGGACCTAGTCTCTCAGGATCACCATCCGCTGAACCGGACATAGGAGGAGGCTGGGGAGTGTGAAGAAAATCGGCGTCCCATTCTGGAGAGTGGAGCGGCCAAACATCTGGGTCATCAAGCAAGGAATCGAGATCAAACGTAAGAGGTTGTGAAGGCCCAAGGTGGAAGCCCGATCTTTTGCTCGAGCTTGCTCTGCTGCGGTATTCTGTCGCAATAACTATTGATACTGAGCCTCCAAACTCTGGTGACTAGCCTCCAAACTTTGGTATCGAGCCTCCAAACCCTAATAACGGGTTCCCAATTGCTGGTGACTAACCTCAAGTCAATGATAATGAGCATCTAGACCTTGATAGCTAATATCCAGTGACTGAAAGCGACCATCGAGCTCCCGATAGCGTTGCTCGAACTCCTCACTCCTCGTCGCCATATCCTACAGTCGTATAACATGTTACGAAAATCATATCCATGTACATGAAAATTCATGCATCGTATAAGACAGGTCGAGAAAAACAATATACCCATGTAATCCCCATCCTGTGAAAGCATCAGGTCCCTCAGTGCAAAGGAATGTCGGATCACCCTATCCATCTCCTCATGTATGACCTGCAAAAGGAAAGGAGTGAGTAAACGAATGTTAAGACGTCCCTAAAGATCACTTGCGATATAAAACTCACGTGATCGTAGGCCAACGTGTGGTAGCTCGGGGGAAGAGGCACCTGCCTTGAGGTCTCCATGGAACCCATCAAGTAGAAAGTGGAGTTAAGGGGAATCGTGAATCTCCCTTCAACAATGCCCGAGGAAGATGAGCTTGCCCCCCCGATCATAGCATTCAAATCAGGCACGCAAACCCTCTTCCGGAAAAATTCCTACAAAGACAGACAAATAGTCAAAAATAGGATCAACATGGATAAAACAGTTAACACATTTCATACCCGGCATCCCACACTAGTGCTGCTAGCACCCGCACCAGAACAACCATCAACTCTTTGACCCCTAACTCGAGTAGAGGGTTGTGCCTCCTCGGGCTGAGTCAATGGGTGAAGCGGGAGCAGCCTCTCTCGAATGAAGCCCTCATAGTCACCACGCTATCCTGAGAGCCTCACGCCATAATCTTCGAAGAATAGCTGCCGCTCCTTAGGATCAATAATCACCAGGTGCGCCCAAAACAGTCAGGTGGGATGCGCAGGCGAAATGCACCTATTAAACCCTGGCTTAGAACTGAATACACTCACCCAGGTACTACTCACGGGTCTTGGGTGCCTCGAGGATGAAGCGATGGCGGTCCACATCTCATCAGATCTCCTTCACCATATGATAGCTTGGGAGACCCAGCCCCTGGTTGCGCTCCACCTGAAAAGAAAGAACAATAAAGTCAGAATAAATTTAAAGATAAAAAAGGTGATCATATCCATCGAAATGAGATTCATCACCTACTCAAGAGTCAATCCACAAAGATGCTGATAGTAATCAGTAGAACCCAAAATATCCCCCTCGAAAGATGAACAGATTCAGGCCATACACGGAGCACCCTCTAGAGCATCGACAAACTGCGGGGTGGGGAGGAATTGATAAAAGAAAGCCCACGCCTACAAAATAAAAGGGGTTAATTAAAGATAATCAATCAAAAACTAACATACACAAATCACAAAGTAAGCAAACATTACTTGAAGAACCATGGGGCAGCAACGTAGCGCCCGCAAATGACCCCGAACAACCAAGTCAAGGGCAAAATAAGTATGCGCCAAGATCGCTCGTGGCGAGTTAAGGCCAATAACTCTGTCCAAGCGGCTCGATCAACCCATAGTTAATCTCGTTGTTCTAGATGAGGAAGAATGTCACACTCAATAAGGTGGTAAAAAATGAACATACGTATTGTGGAAACTCGGCCTCTAAAACAAACTATCAACCCGTCCAGTAATTAAACAACACACTATAACTCAAGGCCTGGCCTCTAGGGTCAATATCGAGCAGGTCTCTGACGAGACGGTAAGCAGTGGGAGCCTTCAAAAACCTCTCTAAGAAGGTGTCAAACCGGATCATAGTACCAGTCTAAGATAGACCGGTGATCGCCACATATTAGAAGAAGTGATAGTAACCTCCCTGATTGGAAGATGGAAGGTGTGCGAAATGTCGCACCACCTTTGAACAAGCGCAACCAATGTCGCATACGGTAATAATGTAGGTCGTAAGGATCGGGCCAAAGAACCGAAACCGATGACCTCGATGGCTTGAACAAGCTCGAGGTGAGAAGAAGCATGACGATACCACGCTTGGATGGTAGAATACCCACTAATAAGACGAAGTGTGGGGGACTGCAAAACAAATCAAATAATATGTTTTTTTAATTAAACACCAAAAGCTACGAGAAAAACACCAAAAATATTTTCTCTCAATTTCTTTTGAATAATTTAAATCCAAAACACGTTTGGATCTTAAATCTTGTTTATTTTCAAATCGTTCTTCTTCTTACGTTTCTAAAAAAAAAATCCTCAGGTATTCTGGGGTCTAAAATAAATTTAGAACCCGAGTTTGGATAAATATTTTCTTCAAAGATTTTCGGATCCAAAAAACGTTTGGACTTCGAGCTTTAATTATTTTCCAATCTCTTTTTCATCTAAAAAAATATAGATAATAAAAAATAAAAATAAAAATATAAAATATTTACGTAGAGGAGCGACAGGGGCCCCGAGAGGCGCCGTTGGAAAAATCCAACAAGCCCTTGGGGCCGCGCCAAAAGGACCCTTGCCAGAGAGTCTGGCGAGGGCCTCTTAAGACCCTTGCCAAAGAGTCTTTGGTGAGGGTCAGGCCCTCGCCAGAGAGTCTGGCGAGGGCCTCTTAAGACCCTTGCTAGAGAGTCTTTTGCGAGGGTCAGGCCCTCGCCGGATTTTCTTGGTCTCCGCTAGAAGAATTTTTGGCGGACCTGAATTTGTGTTTTTTTTAATTTTCTCTAGGCTAAAATTTCGCTACATGGTTCAAGGATCAATTCCAATCTAGTTCCTAAACAGGATAAAATTGCATTAAAAACGGTAAATAAAAATGTTTTTAGCAAATACCTTGGTCTGGGAAAGGTGAGGCTGAGCTGGAAAATCAAGATCCAACATCTCTATGGGGTAAATAAATGTAAACCCTAGCATAGTGTCGCTCGTTGCCAAACCGTATGCGACATCAACATCCATAGAAAATACGACAGGATCATCAGTAGGCTGAGGAGTGAGGCTAGAGGTGAAGCAGAGTGCCCTGCCAGCGACATTTGACAACATGTTTGCTAGAGAGAAGGGAGAGCTAGAGTGCTTAGAGAGAGAGGAAGATTATGAAAAGTAAGGAATAAAGAAGGGGGAGCCCTATTTATAAAGAAAATAAGTGGGCCACACCTATTCATTTTATTATTTTACAATGGGAGCCTCCTAACACTACGGAACGATGCACGGGATATCCCCAATATTCCTCAAACTCATTTAATTCATTTATTCCTCAATGTTTTAATTTTTGATTGAAGGGGTAAAATTTTTTACTCCTCATAAAGTCAATCAAATAATCAAAACATTCATCATGATATATTTATTAACATTATTTTCTTGATTTTCCACAGAGAACAAGTCAACATCCTACTAAGGAAATTCAAGATTGCCTTTGAAACAAATTCAGGCACCTATCTCCAATTGTTCCAAGAGGCACACGATAATCGCAGCTGAGAAAAAAACAAATGCCGACAATGAATGGGGACACCACAGAAAGAAATGGTAGACTCGCCCACAAGGGGCACCAAGTACCTAAAGGATTTCGAAGAAAGAAACGAACAACCATACAAAGACAGAGCGCTAGAAAGGAAGGCCTATTTTATCACCAATTGGGAACAAGAAGTCACCAACCAAACCGGTCAGGTATTCTCTCTATCCCTACGCTCATTTCGTGTGATCATACTAGTTATACAACCAGCGATGATCACATGAGGGGCAGCTGTGAGCACGGGATTTTGTACTAGCTCGCACATTCAATGATGATGGATTTTTGGGATTTTATCCTTAAATCACACAATTTTCGAGTATCCAAATGTATCCGAATAGGAATCCTCCTTGTCTCTAAATTTAGAAGTACGTTATTTAATTTTACTCAGAATTTAATTTAAAAAAGTATGAAAATACATAAAATAAATAATAATAATAATAATAATAAAAATTCAAGAAACAGAAACCCAAGGGAGATTGAATACCAGGTTTGAGGCAGGCCTCGCCAAACAAAGGGCTTTGGCGGGGTGAGCCTCGTCGAAACACCTTAGCGAGGCACCTCGCCAAGGTTTGGCAAGGCAGGCCTCGCCAAAGTTGGTGAGGCTGCCTCACCAAACTTTTTTCCGGCAAGACCCTCGCCGAAAATACTTACCTTTTTTCAATTTTCAGGATGTCTCCTATAAATAGTCGGGTCTTTTTTGATAATTAGGACTCCAAAAAATTTATAGACAAAATATAGCTTTTAGAACTGCTTCAATTTCGAAGAACTAAACGAACATTTTTGGACTTTCACAAAAACTTTTACCTAAACTAAAGAATGAGGAGGATTTGCAACGATCGATCGGATATCTTCGAAGTGGATTCATTCCGTAAGGGTAAGCCTCTGAGTTCCTAGAACTGCAATTTCCGTGATTTCGGTGTTCTTCTTCTTCTTCTTCTTCTTATTTCATTTGTGAAACTAGGATTTTTATTTTACTCAAATGTTGTAATACTTCATCTATTTTTCTTTATTAAAAGGAGATGTATGTTAGAACACCCCCACGAAGGGAACAAAACATATTCCCCGAATAATAGCCCTCACCAATTTACCATGCGAGCAATTACATTAAGTAAAATGAGCAACCAACATGCTAATAAAATGAACTATTTTATTTAAATAACAAACACATTATCACGATTGATTTTTTAGGCCACACAGGCATCCCTAAATTCAAAATCGAACATATATGTGATATTTTTAGGATTTTAATTTTCCTTCGGGTATCGCAATTTCATTTTTTTAGGAAATGTAATTAATAGGTTAGCGGGCAATTGCATCCCCCGATTTTGAAGCATTGTAATCTTTATTTTTCACATTTATTTTCCGCATTTACTTACTGCTTTGTGGATGATTTATTATTTCTCCTTGTGGATGATTTATTATTTTCGCCATACGTGAATCATGCATTTAAAATAAAAAACGACCGAAGAGCGAATGTGCACAATTAAGAGAATACGGTTTTCTGTAGATGTAATATAATGTGATCCAATGAGAAATAAGCAACTTATCCTGAACCCAAATCTCTGTGTCTTAGTGGGCCATCCCTCGGACGTTAAGCCTCACATAACTCTAATTCCTGGAAAGAGCTAATCTAGGTGGCGAATCCACACTAAGAGATAATGAATTCGGATTCGAACCGATCTAGAATTGTTTTCATCTTCTCTTTCAACCTTTTTCCCGGGTCCCCGACCCGGTGCACCTTTTTTCAAACACCCCGGTGGACCGCACCTGCGAAACCGTGCGATTTCGGCCCATCGCTCCATGTCACCCACTCACACTACCGATAAGATAAAAGTTCAAACTACGAACATGTATTATCAATACTGCTTATCTAAATAGAAAAATGGTGACCACTGCAAGTATACAGTTACGATGCAGTTTTAAAAGATATTGATCTAAAATGGAAGGACCAGCTCTAAAGATCAACAAGAGAAATGAAATAAAGAAAATAAAATAGATTTGATTTTAGTTAGGAGGATTGGAATGATGGATGAATAGAAAAATGTATGAAAGATTAGAGAAGATAAAAGTATATAGATTTTCCCTATGAACAAGTATAGCAAAGAAAACATGTAAGGTCATCAAAGATATTACGTTTCCTAGATTAATTTAACAGACTCGGTTCTAGACACTCAGATATTCAATTATTCACCGCAGAACAACACATGAAATGACTTTTCTAAATCTAGTGCAAATGAATTAAGATGATTATGTAAACCTGGATAACAATATTACTATGCTTAGTACGGGTCGCTCTCACATAACCACATTTAGCAAGTTACCATTCCAAAAATGTTGGCTCACTAAACAGCGTTACACTCACAGATTTAGTGATTATACACAATCTCGTTAACCTTGAAACTACTCTTAAAGTTAACTCAAAAGCATATAACTTGATTAATATAAAAGACTCAACATAAAATACACATTATGACACATTGACATATCATAAACTTTGAAATAGAAAGTATAAGTAGAAAGCAAAGTAAAGTTGTAAGGTGTGCAAGTGAAAGCTAAATTTGATTGAATCGTATCCACTCTTTAATGGGAGTCATCAATTCCTGCAATTCCTGCGTCTCTTTGAATTCGGTCTCGACTCGTACAAAACCTCCTCTAGGATGCTATTCCTTGTGAATATCGAATAAATGAATGTTGAAGAACGAAAACTTTTAATGATAAGTGATTTGCAATTACACTTGAACAATAATCACTCGAATATATAGAGAAATCTAGTGATCGAAATAAGGATTCGAATCACTTATACATTTTCTCGTTAACACTTATGAACGTAGCGAAAACTAAATAATTTTTACTCACTATCTATGCATACACGTGCACTATAACACACAAATAGTAACTCACAATCCATGCCACAAAATTGGTGAATTTTGGAGCCCTATTTATAGAGTATGAAGGATTGCGTCTATCCATACGAAGAGTTGTGTCCATTGGTGATAGATTACATATCTTCATTTTGATTGGTTGAGAAGCTTTAATCTTATTCACAATGGATACGAACCTTTTCATGATTTGTTGACTTCCAAAAGGTGTCTTTTCGATTGGTAGTTGATGGCAGTTGATTGTTCTTATCTAGCGGTTGGTAGTGAAGAATATTTAACCAAAAAATCGTCTAGCGATAGCGATATACATGTTGCGACCATGAATACTTATTTGGCAATTTTTTGTTCTGAAGAATACTAAGTCGCGATCGTGAATGGTTGTCACGATCGTGAAATGTGTTTTTCTTCAGAATTCTCCTTGTAACTTTACCAATCTTTGACAGCTTCGATCCTAAGCTAAATCTTTAAGTTCCATGCATCTTTTTGCACCTTTTTCACTTTTTTTACATAGAATTCCACTTTAGATCATTTTACTCCCAAGATTTACCTAGTATCTGCATTTGCACAAAAAACAACTACATACCACGTGAAATCTTTTATATGAAGTATAAAAATGACTTAAACTATAGTGTTTAGTGTATA
>CATIWQ010020700.1:0-13021 GCA_949673415.1 Euphorbia schlechtendalii | reverse complement strand
TTTTATTGATAAGTGATTTGCAAGTACACTTATACAACAATCGCTTGAGAATATAGAGAAATCTAGTGATCAAAATAAGGATTCGAATCACTTAAACATTTTCTCGCTAACATTTATGAACGTAGTGAATTCTTTATATATACATACACTATATTTCACTCATGCACTCTAATGCACCCCTTGCTGCTTGAATGCCACATGAAATTGTAAGGTTTGGAGCCCTATTTATAGAGTTCGAAGGGTTGCGTCTATCCAAACGAAGAGTCGTGTCCATTAGTGAATGATTGCATCACTTTATTGTGATTAGTTAAGAAGCTTCAAACTAATCCACAATGGATAGGCACCTTTTCATGATTGGTTGACTTCAGATAGGTGTCCATTCATTGGTAGTTGATGGCGGTTGATCATGCTTATCTGGCAGTTGGTAGTTAAGAAGATAAAATAAGAAAATCATCCAAGTCACGACCGCGATATACAAGTCACGACCGTGATATACAAGTCACAACCATGAATCTTTGAGTAGTAAAATTCTATTTTGAAGAAGAATAGGTCACGACCGCAAATGGCTGTCACGATCGTGAATTGCATTTTTCTTCAGAATTCTCCTTGTGACTTCACCGATCTTTGACAGCTTCGATCCTAAGCCAAATCTCTAAGTTCCACGCATCTTTTTTGCACCTTTTTTCACTCTTTTTTCATAGAATTCCACTTTTGATCATTTTACTCCCAAGATTTACCTAGTATCTGCATTTGCATCAAACACAACTACATACCATGTGAAATCTTTTATATGAAGTATAAAAATGACTTAAATTATACTATTTAGTGTGTAAAATTAATATGATAATAAGTGTAATTATACACTTATCACTTGCGTGGGCCTACCTCATAAGCCCGTAATCTTGGGCTTGCGGGAAGGCCCAAAAGCCCAAGCTTACAACACGAGGTAAGCCCGTTAGGGCTTGCTTTGTGGAATGAGGCCACGGGTTAGCCTGCGGGACCAAGTGACCTGCGCGGCTAACCCGCTTGTGGGATGGGAATATTCTCATACCACATTGAGTTTTAAGGGGAGTCTAACACTCCCCCTTTTCCCTATATATAGGCTTCTAGTTCTGTTTATATCACACAAAATAAAATAGTTCAACTTAGCTTTTCTCTCTGAGTTTGACATCTCTTTCTTCGTTCGTTGTGCAAGTTCCTTCACGAGTTTCTCCAAACAACGAAGAATTTTTTTAGAAAGCTCTTTCCATTTGAAGAGAGTCTTCTCAATTTATATTTTCGGGTTGGTCTTTGAGCTGTCTAGCAGCTGCTGTCTACCAACGAATTCTACCTCTACGAGGTTTTGATCAGTGAAGATCTATGTAGATCAATCATAGAGGCTATCCTATTTTGGAGGCTTGTGCTAATAAAGTTCTACCGAATTGCTCTAAGGGAATGCTGCATCTAAGAGAGAAGGAGAAGCACGCGTCAACTGGTAAAGTCCTAAACTTATATGTTAGGTTTCTTTTATAAGTTTTATAAACCTATTAGCATCTATGGAATGCTTTAACTTAGACTATATCAATCATGGAATGCTTATGAGATATTTTAGGTTAATTTTAAGTTTTGAAATTCCACCTTGCTTTGTTGCATGTTCAATAACTATTTTAATTAACCAACAAGTGGTATTAGAGCATGCCTGATGCTATGCATGATTGATTATAATATGTTAAAATGATATTTTCTATGAATTGATTAAAATATACTATGCATGACTTAGGTTTCAAATCTTGTTTTTAAAAAATGATGTGATAACTAGATTAAGGTTTTGCTCAAACTTATTCTAGGTGATTATTATATAAATTAGCAATGTTTTACCACATGTGTAAATGCTTTAATTGAGAGTCATCCCGTACTTCACTCAATTAAAGAACAAAATCTTTAAATCATAGTTGTCCATGATACAACAAATTGAAGTACCCATGGTTATTTTGACAAGGATTAGACTTGGCTGCTCATTCACTTTAAGGGGGTCTCTAAATCTCTATCGGTATTAGATTCAAAAGTTCCCAAGGGACTTTTATAACTTAGTCGATTTCTGGTATGGGAATTAGATTCCACGTATGGTTTCACAAAAGTGGTTTAAGTTGTTAAATTAAAACTTATAGACATAGGTGCAATAACTTAAACATGGACCTTGTTTGTTTTATATGTTATGTGGAGTCTTGGCATAATAGAATGAGTATGATATACCAGTCCTGAGCATGTTCCCTTAGAGTTAATAATTCCAAATAGCTCAAAATTATTATTTTCATAATCATATCCATCGTATAAGACCTAGACTATAGCGAGCCTAATGGCACCAATAAAATCCCCACAACAATATTAAGGCAGTATATAGTCTCCCGTCATAAGTCATGATATGAACCTTATTAATGGATGTAAGCACATGTATAACATGCCTTCCCTTAATATGTGTTTGGTCATGAGATTAGATGGGGTTAATACCTTAACCAAAATGGGTAAGTTGTCCATATTACTAGAGCTAATTCCAGATTGGAGACACATTAGAGGAGTCGTACAATTGGGTATGAACGTCTCGAGAAAGAGAACTCAAATGGATTAGCAATTGCATGAGATACAAATGGATGGGTTCCAACTATGGTTATCCTATTATGGCTTGACCTGCTTTGGTGGGGGTCATGATGAATGGCTATGGATGCTACCTACTAAGGAAAATTAGTTGAACCAAATTTCCCGAATTTAAATAGAAGGGGTTATTTGAATGTCAAGAAGATAGTAGGAATTATGTGTTTAATTAAAGACTTTATATAAAATATAAGTAAATATACTAATGTCTAAACAAATTATATCTTATATCTAGGTTGAGCAATTAATCCAAACATAAACCTTCACTCAATTCTTGACAATAAACTACATGGTTCAAACTTTACTGATTAGGTCAGGAGGGTGAGGATAGTCCTTAGATCTGAAAGGACAGTTTATGTTCTAGATGAGCCACTCCTTGATGAGCCTGATGTTAAAATTGATGCCATGAATATGAGGCATGGGAGAAGCACAAAAAAGATCATGAAACAGCGATATGCATAGTGCTGGCAACCATTAATTCTGAGCTTCAGAAACAGCATGAGAGCATGGACCTCGATACTATGATTCTCCATCTTCATGTGCTCTTTTCAAAGTAGGCTAAGTTTGAGAGATTTGAAACATCAAAACTCTTATTCGAAATGAAGATGCAGGTTGGCACTTCAGCACCACATCATGCTCTTAAACTATTGGGTTATATAGAGAAGCTAACTCGTTTAGGTTTTGTGATGGATCATGAATTATGTGCGGATCTAATTCTTGCCTCATTAACTAATATTAATTCATAATTTATTACTAATTATTATATGAATAAGATCAAAGCCACACTACCCAAGTTGGTCAACATACTGAAAATAGTAGAGCCTAAGATTTGAAAGGATCCAAAGGATTTACTTTTGGTTGAGAAAACCAAGCCTTCCAAGGGTGTGTCTTGTTTTGGAAAGGGTCTGAGTGCCAAGAAGAAAATCAATAACAAGAAGAAAAGTAAGAAAGAAACTACAAATGTCTGATTCTGATGTGGCAATGCCAGCCACTAGAAGAAAGATTGCAAGGTTTAGATTTTTGAACAAGTGAAGAAGAAGCCAAGTGAGGCATCTACTTCAGGTATGTTCATACTAGAGAGTTTCTCTATAGTTCCTTATGAGTCTACTTGGGTATTAGATATTAGTTGTGGTACTCATATTTGTACTTCTATGCAGGGATTGTGAAACAGTAGGAGGCTTGCAAAGAGGGAAATGAACCTAAGAGTTGGAAATGGAGCATGGGTTACTGCAATAGCTATAGGGACATATAGCCTTCGTTTTCCTAGTGGGCTACTTTTAGTTTTGAACAATTGTTATTATAAACTTATTATCACTACGAATACTATTTCTATTGCGCATTTAGCAACAGAGGGATTAGAAATTTTATTTTCTAATAATAAATGTCAAATTCGATGCAATAATGTTCCTTATGCTTCTAGAATATCTGTTGATGGCATTTATGTTCTGGATACTAAAACTAAAATTCTAAACATGAACATTGTTAGGAAATCGAGATTAGATAACGAGAAATCCTCATACTTATGGCATTGTCATCTAGGCCATATAAATGAGACTCACTTAACTAAGTTATACAAATGTAGAGACTTGGGCCCAATCGAATGGGAATTCTATGGAGTGTGCGAACCTTATTTAAAGGGAAAGATGAATAAGAAACCTTTCAAAGGAAAGGGACATCGTGCCACTAGTACTTTGGAAATAATAAATTCTGATGTATGTGGTCCAATGAGCATTAAGACACACGAGGGTTTCGTATACTTCATAACCTTTTTCAACGATTACTCGCGATACAAATATTTGTACCTTATGAGGTACAAGTTGAGAAATTTAAAGAGTTCATAACTGAAGTATAGAAATAGCTTGGGAAAAGTATTAAGACCCTTCGATCTTATTGAGGTGATGAATACTTAAGCCAAGAGTTTCAGGATTATCTAAGGGATGATGGTATTTTATCCCAGTCGACACCTCCTTATACACCCCAATACAATGGAGTGTTAGAAAGGAGAAAGCGAACCCTACTTGATATGGTTTGGACCATGATGAGCTGAGTACAACTCAGTAGATCCTTTTTGGGTTATGCACTTGAGAGCAGAGTTTATATTCTTAATAGAGTACCCTCTAAATTAGTTGATCAAACTCCATACGAATTATGGTATGGTAAGAAATATGCTCTTTCTCACTCGAGAGTTTAGAGATGCCCTGCTTATGTAAAAAGGACGAGTTTAGATAATCTGGGTTCTAAGTCTGATAGGTGTCTTTTTGTAGGTACCCTAAGAAGAATATAGGGTATACCTTCTTTGATCCCAAGGAACAAAAAGTCCTTATTTCCAAAAATGCTTAATTCCTCGAGAAGGAGCATATACTTGTGAAAGCTAGTGGGAGCAATCTTGAGTTAGGCACTGTGAGCGGATGACACAGAGTGGTGGGCTAAGAGCAATCAAAGATGAGAGGCACGGTCCACCGGGGTGTTTAAAAAGTGTACCGGGTTACAAGACCTGGAAGGTTGGAAAGAGAAAGCGAAAACGTTTTTAGATTGGTTCAAACCCGAATCCACCATCTCTTACTATTGAGTCACCACTTGGATTAGCTCTTTCTAGGAATTAGAGTCCTATAAGGCTTAATGTCTAGGGGACAGCCCACTAAGATATAGAGATTTGGGTCCGGGATAAGTTGCTTATTTCTTATGTGATCACAATATGTTACATCTATAAAAAATCGTATTTTCTTAGTTACCCATATTCATGCTTAGGTTGTTTTTCGGAGTTTATGTGCATGATTCACGAATAGAAAAAGCAGTAAACCCATCCACAAAATAGTAATTAAATGCGAAAAAGTACAGATTACAAAAATTACAAAAATCGGGGGATGCAACCACCCGCTAACCTATTAATTACATTTTCTCAAAAATATATGCAATACCTGAAGGAAATTAAAATCCTAGGCATACATCTAACATGCATCCAAAAAGGTTAACACAGGGGATATCAAATATGTTCGATTTGATTTTAGCGAGGCCTGTGTGGCCTAATTAAAATATCGAAGATTTTAAGTTGTTAATTTAAATAAAAATTGGTTCATTTTTATTTACATGTATGTTGGTCAATTTTATTAGTGAAAATGACTGCATGGCAAAGTGGTGAGGACTATTATTCAGGAATATATTTTATTCCCTTCGTGGGTTTATTCTAACATAAAAATTAAAAGAAAAGAAATAAAAGATGAAGGAGAAGGTTACAACATTTACAATAATAAAGAATAAAAATAATTATTACATTCACAAATAAAAATCAGAAAGAGATGAAGCAGATGATGAGCGTGGAATTCGTAGTTCTAGGAACTCAGAGGCTTACCCTTACGGTACGAATCCACTTCGACGAATCCGTTCGATCCCTGGGAGCGTTCCTCGTTCGTTTTGATTTAATTGTAGTTTATTTGGAAAATACGTGTTTATTTATCCAAAAGATAATCAGACTGAGGTTCTAAATTTATTTTAAACCCGAGAATATTTGAGGATATTTGAAGAAAATAGATGAAGAATGATTTGAAGATGAAGAAATTTTGGAATCCAAATGTGTTTTGGATCCAAGAAAATATTAGAAGAAAAGAAAATATTTTTGTTATGATGTTTTTCAGTGTTTTTTGTTCTAAAAAGAAGAATTTTTTTAGAAATTCCAAGCCCCCTTCAATCCAAAAAGGTCTGACTATTTATAGGAAAAATCTCGAAAAATCCAAAAAAAGCAAAAAAGTTTGGCGACCTCGCCAACCTCTTTGGCGAGGGTGGCCAAAGAAATCCCATTTGGGATTTCTTTAGTCTACCTTAATTAGTTTTTTTTTCTTTTTTTATATTTTAAAATATTATATATATATATATATATTTATTTATTTATATATATACAAGTTTATATACATACCTATATTTCCAAATAATCCAATTAAATTATTTTGGACCCTTAAAAATATTATAAGCCTTTAAATTTTCACTTTGAGCCTTTTAAATATTTTTTATGGTCCTAAATATTTATTTAGGGTCCCAAACATTATTTTTAACGAGGAGAATTCCCATTTGAAGATCGTTGAACAGTAAAAAATTGTGTGATTCGAGGATAAATATCCTGAAAAGGTGTCATCATTGAATGCCTGAGCTGGTACAAAATCCCGTGCTCATAGCTGCCCCTCATGTGATAATTGCTGGTTATATAACCAGTATGATCACACGAAAAGAGCATAGGGATAGAGAGAATACCTGACAAGTGCGGTTGGTGACTTCTTGTTCCCAATTAGTGATAACATAGGCCTTCCTTTCTAGCGCTGTGTCTTCATAGGGTTATCCGTTTCTTTCTTCGGGATCTCTTAGGTACTTGGTGCCCCTTGTGGGCAGGTCGACCGTTTCTTTCTGCGGCGTCCCTTTAGTGGTTGGCAACCGTTTCATTCTTCGGTTGAGGTGATTGTGTACCCCTTGTGAAGATTGTAGATAGGTGCCTGAATCTGTTTCAAAGGTGACTTTTGACTTGATTCTTGTGACAAGTCGGAGAAAAGTATAATGTTAATATATTTTATGATGAATGTTTTAATTATTTGATTGAGTTTATGTAAAGAAAAATTTTGCCCCTTCAATAAAAAATTAAAACATGATAAATAAATAAATAAGTTTAATGGAAATTCGAGGATATCCCGAAAACTGCTTCGTTGTTTTAAGAGGCTCTTGTGATGTTGCAATGTTGATTTTCTGCTTTAGTGGGCCATCTTCCTTCTTAGGTTCCTCATGTGGAGGTTCTTATTTATTAGGACAGTGTTACCCCGATTCGGCATTGTCTTTACCTGTAAATAATGTGATGCGTATGTGATGTATGCATGATTTATGCATGAACAATGTTTATCATATGGTGTATGTTCATCTGTTGTAGGTGTCGTGGGCTTCGTTCATTGAAGACCCTTCTCTTGTTATGATGCATGGTTGCCTCTAGGGTTTGTCTTATTAGGGATTCCATGGATGACTTCCTTGGAGTGATGATCATGGGTTCGTTTTATCATATTCGAGTTCATAGCTTGAATCTGGTTCAAGGAGAGTTTGGATGAGTCGTTGATCCCACATCGTATCGGCGATGATCGCTTGGAAGCCATTTGCCTAAAGTGTTGGAGGTATGTGATGTCATGTACCGTTTATAGGAGGAGATGATGAGTTTAATATTTCTTTGGTTCTAATTTTTGTATAGATCACCCTTGCGGGTTTTCACTCTATCGAATCTTGTCTTAATTTTTGCTTGGATCGTCCTTTCGGGATTTCAATCTAGCACACTTATTTTTCATTCTTTTAATTTTACATTTTTTTCTTTCATTTTGTTTTTGTTTTTTTGGATGTTTACTTGCGATATTCTACCATCGGCATGCAAGCAATCAAAATAAGCATATGCATAAAGATTCAACAAAAATGACTATTCATTGATGAACTTAACAGGAGTATAAATGTTTCAAATGATTTGACTCCTGCTATTGATTAGCCCTCTCAGGTTTTCTAACCAATGTGGTTTTCTCGATGACCTAAGTTTTTCCTAAGTCGCCCTTTTTGGGTTTTCAACTCAGCACTGTTATTTTTGTGCTTTGAAAGGGGAGCCCTAATTTTTGTTCAACTAACCGAGTGTCAATTGATAGGCTAATTAAAAATTTATTTTTTATTGGTACTTCTTTTTATCAATTTATTTCTTTCACCTATGCGTGATAGCAATTGTGTAATGCTTGATTGATCTGATAGATCGATCGTCATCCATGTCCACGACTTCAATTGTTATCTCGTTCAGCGTTTCTGATCGATTGGTTAGTGCTCATGCTACTTTGCTAGCCTGAGGTGTATTCGATGATGGGTCTTGATCATTGTTTTCCAACGATAGGTGATATGTAGGAGATAAGATCTAATAGCTTGATTCCATCGATGGTGAACGCTTTTCTTTCAATGACGTTCCTCCTCAATGTAATGATCGACCCATAAATGTTGGCGAGCCGTGTGATGGAGTGGTTGATGTGTTCAATGATCTGACTCCTTCTTTGTGACATTGTGTTGGTTGTTTGGTATTAACTTGCTTTGTTGACATTTTAGCCTTATTCCAGATTTGATCATTTTGATCTTTGCATGCTTCGTTCCTTTGATTGACTGATTTACTAGTCAGTGGACTTTTGTGCATGGAGATCTTTCTATCGATCTTACATCTTTATGCTATCACGATTTGTCGAAGTACATGTGTTTGTTTCTCTCAAGAGTCAAATCATTTAAATTTATTGTAATTGTGGGGAATCCATTTATACCCAAATTAATTTCATTACATGATGTGCCACATGAGCTAAAAACAATATGCATATGTTTATGAGAATGCGTGATGTCATTGATAGAATATCAAGCAAATAAACAATGTTCAATTTATTCAAAAATTCAAAAGCCCCATGGGCCAAGTAGCTAAAAGCTAAGTTATTACATCATCTTCTTTCGATGTTAGTCCCCCTCCAGATGTATCAATGGATTCGAAGTGCTCTATCCTATCTGCCTTCTCAAACACTTCTTGATAGTTGGAGAAGATGTCTGACCCAAACTTGTTTTTGTATGATGGCAGTGCACCGTCTAGAAGCTTGGTTATCATTTCCGGTAGAGTTAAGCGAGCTCGAATCCTGACCTATGTGGCCATCCAACGTGCATAGTAGGATTTGAAGCTCTCACCCTGCCTTTGCCTTATAGCCTCAAGATGTTGCATTGTGGTTTCCATTTGAGAGTTGAAACCATAATTCCCCAGCATAGCTTGAGCGAGGCTATTCTAATCGATAGCTATGTCTAGCAGAAGGTGGCTGTACCATTCGTTGACTAGGTTCAACTGACTTTGTCCTACCCTGAACTAATAAAAGAAAGTTGGGGGCACCATGTGTGAGGTGGGAGGTCCCCCTATTGGATTGACGTTGTTAAGGATGACCTCTGGGCTAGACACTGCATTCTGAGCCCTCCAGGCATGCTAGCGAATAAGCGATGCTAGTTGTTCGCTATTGGTAAAGGCATTCAAGGTAATTGCAATCTCGGCGCTCACAGACGATTGTTGAGAATTTTGTCCCATAGGAACAGGGTGATCATCCCTTACACCTTCTCCTTGTGGATTGGCCATGAAAGATGTACGTCAGACCAAATCCGAGTCTGAACCCGAGTCCTCACTTGAGTTAGTGTATGGAACCCCCTCTAGATAGGCCATGATTGGAGTAATGCGGACCAGGAATCGAGCAAGTCTTTTCCAAGCTAGGATACACAAGTAGAGGGTCAGATGTGCATGTAAGATTCGTGACATGAGTCGTGATGTGAGAAATGCATGAGATGTTTAATGTTATGGCTGCATTCATAAGGGGTTAGCATGCCATGATTTAAAATAACATGTATGTCAATCCATTTGAAACAAATAGGTTAGTCTTTAAGTAAAAATGAAAACATGTGGAAATGAAAATCCAACAAGGGGGTTTGGACTTGAAATTTGTACAATGTCTGTGTGACATCATAATATGAGTGGTGTAAGTGAGGTGACCAAGTTACCGTGTGGTAATAGGTTAATAGTTTGAGGTTTCTTCTTATGACTAGGTCTCATAGAATGAGGAGGTCAAATTGATTTCAGGTAGGCAGTGTGATGTACCCTAATGAAATGAAAACAACTACCATATGTAGCTATCTAAGGAATGATTTGGTTATTTTACCCGATTAGGGTAGGGTTTTGGATACTTGTATGGTTATCACTATTTTAGGGTACGTGGTGATATGTGAATTGTTACCTCGTGTGGGTGAATGATTCGGGTATGAAGCGTATACCCTTGAAGATTTGGTAAGGTAAGACTTTTGAAGTAAGTCTACCTCATGCGGGCTTAGGTTAGGACATCAACTAGGATATCCTTTAATGTGGGAAAGATGGTTTGTGTATGTATTTGCCCTATTTGGGCTTTTGGTGTGTATAGTTTCCCCAGAAGGGCTGTGATTGGATGTTGAGTGGACATCTCATGGGTAATGTGTGGGATATATTATCGCCCCTTGTGGCCTAAGTATCGGATGTTAAGTGGACATCACGCAGTAAAAGAAAGATATGTTTGCCATGTATAGGCTAATAGCGGGATGTCAAGTGGACATCTTGCTGAAAAGGGGTAAGTGATGTCCCTAAGTGGTTTTATGTTATCCTAGGGTGACATGATCTATAGTGTCAACTATGCCTAAGTGTATGTGATATTAGTTTGGTATCGTGATATGTACATTAATATCATGAGTGTATGCGTTCAAGTGTTTACACAAAAATTCGTGGTTAGTTAGACATTTATACAATGATAAAGTGGTAAACACGAAGCACATAACATGCAACATCCCAACTTCCAACCATATAACTCCCGTGTGTAGGGTTTTTGGCTAGTCTCTATCCTAAGTTTGGTTCATCTTAGTACCATGAAGACACTAAAGAGAGCACCTGTAGAAAAATATAATGCCTGGTCGTTTGTTGGGTAACACCCTAGGAAAAATGCCTACGACTTATTTACAAGAGGTTTGTAAATGGGTTGCTGATGTACAGGTTCTTGTTGCACTGAAATACACTTCAAGCCTCTCCCCAAATGGGTTGTGGGAGGTATATGTGATATGGCAATAAGTGCTCCACCAGCTCAAGTACTATCTTTTCTCATGGAGGTAGATTAGTACCAAAGAGAGTTTCGCGGTAATAAGGGTACCTTAGACTTATGGGCTAGTCCCTTCTATTACCTTGCGTTATTTATGAATATGTCATAATTAAGAGAAAATGGAATAATGTGATCAATAATTTTTGGTACTTATCCAAAATCTAAAACCTTTGAAAAAACAAGTTTTTAGAAAAATCCCCAGCGGAGTCGCCACTGTGAGCAGACGACACGGAATTGTTGGGCCCGAGAGCATGCGAGATGAGAGGCGCAGTCCACCGGAGTGTTTAAAAGAAGCATCAGGTCGGGGACCCGGAAAAAGGTTGGAAGAGAGAGGGCGAAAACATTTTAGATTGGTTCAAACTCGAATCCACCATCTCTTAGTGTGGAGTCGCCACCTAGATTAGCTCTTTCCAGGAATTAGAGTCCTGTGAGGCTTAATGTCTAGGGGACAGCCCACTAAGACATACAGATTCGGATCCGGGATAAGTTGCTTATTTCTTATGTGATCACATTATATTACATCCATAGAAAATCGTATTTTCTTAGCTATGCATATTCGCACTTAGGTCATTTTCAAGTTTGAAACATGATTTAACGCTCATGCGGAAAGCAGTAAACCATCCATAAAGTATTAAATAAATGCTGAAAAGTAAAGATTACATATATTACAAAAATCAGGGGATGCAACCACCCGCTAACCTATTAATTACATTTTCAATAACAATATATGCAATACCCAAAGGAAAATAAATCCTAGGCATACATCTAACATGCATCCACAAAGGTTAGCATGAAATATGGCACATATGTTCGATTTAATTTTAGCGAGGCCCGTGTGACCTACTTAAAACATCGACAGTTTAAAGTTGTTATTTTAAATAAAAATAGTTCATTTTTATTTACACGTATGTTGATCAATTTTATTAGTGAAAATGATCGCATGGCATAAGGTGAGGTCTGTTATCTGGGAATAATTTTAATTCCCTTCGTTGGGGTATTCTAAAATAAAAATTAAAAAGAAATAAAAGATGAAGAGAATTACAACATACATAATTATAAGGAATAAAAATAATTCCTAGGTCCACAAATAAAAATTAAAAAGAGATGAAGTAGGCGATGAGCGCGGAATTCATAGTTCTAGGAACTTAGAGGCTAACCCATTCAGCGTGAATCCACTTAGGCGTATCCGTTCGATCCCCGGGAGCTTTCCTCATTCGTTTTAATTTAATTGTGTTTGGTTGAAAAATAAAGTGTTTATTTATCCAAAAGATTATCAGACTCGGGTTCTAAATTTGTTTTTAGACACGAGAATATCTGAGGATTTTTAGAAAAGTAGATGAAGAAATTTTAAAATTTAGAATCCAAACGTGTTCTAGATCCAAGAAAATATCAAAAAAAAGAAAGAAAATCTTTGTAGTATTTGTCTATATTTTTTATCTGAAAAAGAGAATTTTTTCTGAATTTTCGACCTCCCTTCAATCTAAAAAAGTCTCATTTATAGAAATTCGGGACGGGCTAAACCGGGCTCGCTGGGGAGTTCGGCGAGCTCACCGAACTCCCCAGCGAGCCTGCTGGAGAGTCCAGCAGCCTCGTTGGACTCTCCGGTGAGGTGCTGGAATTTCCAACACTTGCTGGCCCAGTGAGCCATGGGCGAGCCCATTTGGCGAGCCCATTTCGACCCAATATATATATATATATATATATATATATATATATATATATATATA
>CATIWQ010020690.1:0-11212 GCA_949673415.1 Euphorbia schlechtendalii | reverse complement strand
TCATAGCACAAGAAAGAACAAATAAGTCTTTCTTTTGGACCTTTGTATTCTCTACTCAATAAAATACCAAAGTGGAAAGGTATTTGTGGAGAAGAAGAATGCATTCATCCTTAATAAGTTTGTTAGGAGAGTTTTTGGGATTGAAGACTCTCTTACCCGATAATTCTACCCAAACTCAATTTGGTTGAAAAGAATCTGTCATGCTTGATGAATTGATAATCTCAAAACCGAACCAATCACCCATCATCTCTCTTGTGATGGTGTATTATTATCCTAATTACGAAATTGAATCGCCCTCTTCCTTGAATCTTCAAATTCGAATGTCATTAGACATTCGAAAATCCAATCTCAATTTTGTAGAAAATGCAAATTCACAAATCTTGTAAAACCAAGAGCCGATAGGTATATCTGCATCTCTTCACGGAGATTCAAAGTTTCTAAGAAGACCAAATCGAGGAATATCATCCCCGTGATATCCAACTTGTTGAGCTTCTGAAAGCATTTACCATCTTCTCTTGTCCTTAAAGGGAAAGGACAATTAAATTCTTCTTGAATTGATCGGCTCCTCTTTTATTTACTGCTCTCTTTACACAAGTCATTTTGGTTTTTGAAGAAAAGGTTTGAAAAGGTTTTGAGTGTAGAAGGTTGAAGATGAAGAATTTCAGAGATTTGTAAGCTTTTGAAAGGATGTGGTGGCTAGGGTTCAACTTGGACCTATTTATAGAGGTTTAAGGGGTCTCTAATTGTTCATAATTGATAATATAGCCGTTTATGGTCAAAACTAGCTGTTAGTGGCGGTTACAGTCATGTGTCTGATCGTGATCTGTAATGGTTATAATTTGCCTGTGTCATGATTGCGAAGGCCAGTCGTGATCATGACTTTCTTCACGATAGAAACAGAATGTTTTGATATCTAATATTCCCGAGCACGAATTGTGTCGCGGTCGCAATCTTCTTATTCTTAAAAATTTCTTCAATTTTTAGACTTACACCTATAAAAACTTAGAAATAAAAACACAAACAAACTTTATTAAATATAAAAGATAAATATTTACTATTATACCTTGATTTTTCATGTTGAAGATAGCAATTGAACATCAACGTCTTGTTCAAATTTTTCATTTCATATTCAACAAATATTTACAAACTAATAATGAAACACAAACAAACAAATAATAAACAAACAAACACAACTAAACTTAAAAAGAACACTATACAAGGTTCTAATCTAAAAAGAAAAGAAAACTATTATTCAGGAGTTAACAATTCAATCATCTGATAAATCTTATAACGTGACTCCTGCAGATCTCTTTCAACATCATACACCAAAGTATGGATGTTGTTAATCTTGCGATGAATAGAGATTTAATCTTCCATTAATTCATTCAACTCTCTCTTAAGATTGGTTGAACTACTCCTTTCTTCCTTAGCGATTTCTCTTTCTCGCTTCTTATCAGCCTCTACTCGCTTATTCCACGATTTCCAATCATAGGTTATCCCATTCTCAGCAATACACTTAGTTAGAAATCCATGCTTGAAGAAAATTTCTGTAGTTAACTCCGAAATTTCATCTTCATCTATAAAGAATTCTTCACCACTTGGTAATCTCCCAATTTGTCCTAACAAATTCACCATAGTTCGACACCCGTATGCTATCCTACCAGGATCAACTACGGGAGACATAAGAGTCTCCATCATAATCCCCGATACATCTACAGGTATGCAATTACAGACTGCTTCCAAGATGAATAATTCTTCAGGAATGACTATGTCAGAACTAGATCTACCTAAAATTGCTCCACTCAAATAGAAGTTTAAAGTGAGCAAACAGGGGTCTCGTATCCACCGGCTATAGGTAGATTCCTGTTTGTATTCATTTTTTCAAGTATGGCGATTCGAAGTTGGTAGTAGATCCCAACCAAGAAGCATTTTGTAGAAACAATCTTTAGGGATCCCAAATTCTGCTCTAATTTCATCCTCGACAATTTATACTTCTTCCCTTAATGATGAAATTCTAGACAATCCATCTTAGCATTTGCCCAAACTAACGATATTAACATCTCCTTAAAGTTATCTTCACTGTTCCCAATATTCATAGAGGAATAGAGAAAGAAGTTTATAATCCTAAGATAATACATTACCCTCTCATAGATTCCTAGATGAATGAAACTATTCTTATGGATAACATAAGAACTTGTGAATTATGCATCTCTGATGGTTTCGAAATGATCACCTTCCTCTTGAGAGTGAACAAGAAAAGGTGCTTCATACCACTCTTGCAGATCCGAAGGAGGAATGAGAATAGATTGGTTAGAGTGTACCATTTTGAAGAAAAGGATTGGTTGATTTTCAAGGTTTGGAACAAAGATTTTTTCTGAAGAAAAAGGAATTTCTGATTTCAAAATTGAAGGATTATGAGAATTCGCATTCTATATATAGAATTTGAGAGAAACCGTAGGAAAACTGCTCAAACTGCTGCAATTTTCGCACACATCACGATCATGATCCTAGGTCGCAAACATGATTAAACTAAAAATAAGAAACAGAAAGGTTTCTCTAGAAAGCACTTGCCTTCCCTGACAACGGTGCTAAAAACTTGTTCACAAGGTTTCGACTCTAATAACTCCTAGGATTTTTTATTTAATAATGAAGCCAAAAACCTTGTCTCCCACTTTCCCACCGATAAGATATAAGTTCAAAATACGAACTGGTGTTGTCAGTACCACTTATCTAAATAGAAAAATAGTGACCACTGCAAGTATACAGTTACGATGTAATTTTAAAAGATATCGATCCCACAAGGAAGGACTAGCTCTAAAGATCAACAAGAAAAACGGAATAAAGAAAATAAAATATTTTTGGATTTTAGTTGGGAGGATTAGAATGAAGAATGGATAGATAGATATATGTATGGAAGACTGGAGATTCTAAATATATAGAGTTTTCCTACGAAATAAGTATAGCAAAGAAAACAAGCAAGTTCAACAAAATTATTACGTTCACTAGACTAATTTAACTTAATCGGTTCTAAACACTCAGATGTCCAATGATTCACAACAGAGCAACACATGAAATGACTTTTCTAAATCTAGTGCAAAAAAATTAAGACGATTATATAAACTTTGACAACATATTACTATGCTTAGTATAGGTCGCTCTCACATAGCCATATTTAGCAAGTTACCATTCCAAAAATGTTGGCTCACTAAACAACTTTAAAATCACAGATCCTGTGATTATAAATAATCTCGTTAACCCCGAAACTACTCTTAAGTTAACTCAAAGTCATATAACTTGATTAATATAAAAGACTCAACACGAAATACTCATTGTGACACATAGACATATCATAAACTTCGAAATAGAAAGTATAAGTAGAAAGAAAATCAAAGTTGTAAGGTATGCAAGTGAAAGATAAAGTTGATCAAACCGTATCCACTCTTTAATGGGAGTAGTCAATTCCAGCAATTCCTACGTCTACTTTGAATTCAATCTCGACCCGTACAAAACCTCCGCTAGGATGCTATTCTTTGTGAATATCGAACAAACGAATGTTGAAGAATGAAATATTTTATTGATAAGTGATTTGCAAGTACACTTATACAACAATCGCTCGAATATGTAGAGAAATCTAGTGATCAAAATAAGGATTCGAATCACTTAAACATTTTCTCGCTAACACTTATGAACGTAGCTAAACTAGATATTTTATTCTCTATCTACACACACTATACATAACCCTATAATTGCACTCTAATGCTACACCATGTATTCCATGAAATTTGTAAGGTTTGGAACCCTATTTATAGAGTTCGAATGGTTGCATCTATCCAAACAAAGAGTTGTATCCACTGGCAAAAGATTGCATCACTTCATTGTGATTGGTTGAGAAGCTTTAATCTTATCCACAATGGATAGGCATCTATTCATGATTGGTTGACTTCTGATAAGTGTCTTTTCATTGGTAGTTGATGGTGGTTGACCATTCTTATCTAGCGGTTGGTAGTTAAGAAGATTTGACCAAAAAAACCATCCAAGTCATGACCGCAATATACAAGTTGTGATCGTAAATCTTTGTTTGACAATTTTCTGCTTTTGAAGTGTATCAAGTCATGACCGTGAATTGTTGTCTCGACCGTGAATCGTGTTTTCTTCAAAATTCTTCTTGTAACTTCACCGATCTTTGACACCTTTGATCCTAAGCTAAATCTTTAAGATCCACGTAACTTTTTGCACCTTTTTTACTCTTTTTACATAGAATTCCACATTAGACCATTTTACTCCCAAGATTTACCTAGTATCTGCATTTGCACCAAAAACAACTATATACCACGTGAAATCTGAAATCTTTTATATGAAGTATGAAAATGACTTAAACTATAGTGTTTATTGTGTAAAATTATATTGATAATAAGTGTAATTATGCACTTATCTCTATGGTGAATAATTGAATATCTGAGTGTCTAGATTCGAATCTGCTAAAATAGTCTAGTGTACGTAATATATTTGATAATTTTGCATGTTTTCTTTGCTATACATATTCGTAGGGATAATCTATTACGATTTCTTCTACTCTAATCTATTTATACATTTATCTATTTATTTACCATTATAGCCCAACCAACCCAACAACAATAAAAATTTTCTATTTTCGTTTACCCTGTAGCTCTAGTTGGTCTTTAAAACCGAATATCTTCCCTGTGGGATCGATATCTTTTAAAACTAAATCAAAAATGTATACTTGTAGCGGTCACCATTTTTCTACTTGATAAGCGTTATTGACAACACCTATTCATATTTTGAACTTTTATCTTATCGGTAGAAAGGTGGGGAACAAGATTTTTTGCACCATTACCGAATATAAGCCCTCAAAATAAATAGAGTCAAAACCTTACGATCAGCATGCTTTGTGATTATATAAAGTTTTTCATGTGATTTTTCCAACAAGTATGATGTTGGCTATCAAAGAGAGGAGGCCTAGTTATAGACATTCCTTCTTTAAGGAGTATAGTCTGGCCAGAGCCGGAAGAAAAGGTATTGTAAGCCATAGGGATCTTTAACACAAAGATAATGAATCTTTACAGTTGAGCACTCACTCTGATACCACTTGTTGGTTCGATACGACTTAAATAACACAGTAGAGGGGGTGAATGCAAATACTTGGTTAATTTCAAGTTTAAAATTATTTTACCAAGTTCAATTTTTAGATGCGTGCTGAGTAACTTGTGTTGAGTGCTTATGTAAAAACTATAAACTACTCAGCTTTGTTGACTTAGTTTATCTTCAATCGCTGCTGAATACTTTACTCAGCTCGAATTGGTTTTTCAAGCTGAACAATGAAAACAGAGAGAATGATGAATGAGCAAGACACTATAAAGATAAGCGACAAAGGTAAGATACTTTAACACTTAAGATTTATCCTGGTTCATCCCCGAGCCTACCTCCATTCCCCGAATTCCTTTCTAAGCTTTAATCCACTAGTGTTTCTTTCCTTCCTTAGGTGAAGAAGCCTTTACAGCGGGTAGTATGATTACAGAAATTACCTTCCTTTCTAAGTACCTTTAAATCCATAATTTAGGTACCATTCCTAAACTGTCACTCGAATTTTGAATGGAAATTACGAGCTACGGATTTCAACTTGTTGAATCCTTTTATAATGTTAAATCTAAGGTTTGATTCTCTCTATTACAAATAGATTAAACGATTTGTGTTTGATGAGAATTCTTGATTTGGAATTTCTGAATGCAGGGAATATTTGGACAGTATTTTAGCTCTTAAGAAATTTGAGATGAATTACCAAGTTTGAACGTCTACGTTAGTCTTCTATTTAAACTTGAAGTTCTTGGAAGTAGAAGTCGCAAACTTTTCGCTCTGACTTTGTCTTCAATTTCTCTTCTCTTAATATCTTTTGAATTTACCCGTTTGAAACAAATTTCAGGACATTTAAAGACAGAGATTTCTAACATTCAAGCACGAGATTAATCAGTTAATCTGAATGCGTCAAAAACTCATTTCTTCAAGTAATTTCATTCTAATACAGAGGCGCACGAGATGCAACGTGAAGATTTGAAATTTTTCTAATTACTAACGTTGTAGAGACGAAACACTAAGAAATGGCACATGTCAGAGAATTCATTTTATCTTCAACTTTAGCGAGGATTCTCCAACATTCCACACTGTCACCTTTTCGTTGTGATAACTGTGAGTGGACGACATGGAGCAATGGGCCGAGAGGGCACGAAGATGAGAGGAACGGTCCACCAGGTGTTTAAAAAGTACCAGGTCGGGGACCCGAAAAAGGTTTGGTTGAGAAAGCGAAAACATTTTTAGATCGGTCAAACTCAAATACACTATCTCTTAGTGTAGAGTCACCACCTAGATTAGCTCTTTCCAAGAATTAGAGTCATGTGAGGCTTAACGTCCGGGGGACAGCCCACTAAGACATAGTTGAATCAGATTATATTACATCTATAGAAACCCGTATTTCTTAACTGTGCATATTCGCACTTATGTCATTTTCGAGTTATAATATATGATTTAACGTGTATGCGGAAATCAGTAAATCCATACATAAAATAGTAAATAAATGCGAAAAAAGTAAAGATTAAAAACTACATAACCTCGGGGGATGCAATCGCCCGCCTAATCTATTAATTATAATTTCCATAAAAATATTTGCAATACCCGAAGGAAAATAAATCTTAGGCATACATCTAACCTGCATCCACAATGGTTAGCACAAGATATAACACAATATTTACACCTATGTTCCATTTAATTTTGAGAAGGCCCGTGAGGCTTAATTAAAACATTGACGATTTAAAGTTCTTATTGAGAAATAAAACAATTTATTTTATTTACAATTATGTTGACCGTTTTTATTTAGTGAAAATGATCGCATGGTAAAAGGTGAGGCATGTTATCCAAGGATAATTTGTATTCCCTTCATGGGGGTATCCTAACATGAATTTCCATTAATAAAGAAAAGAAGAAGCATAAATATTACAACAATATTTACAAAGTAATCAAATAAAATAATCCCTAGGTCCACATTTAAAAAAGAAATTAAGAAAAATCAAGAAGCACAAAATAAGTGGCTCTAGGAACTCAGAGGCTTACCCTTTCGGTGTGAATCCACTTCGGTGTATCCGTATGATCCCCAAGAGCGTTCCTCATTCATCTTTTAGTTGGTGTTTCTGTGGAAAATAAGTGTTTATTTATCCCAAAAGATAATCAAACTCGGGTTCTAAATTTGTTTTAGACCCGAGAATATCTAAGGATTTTTAGAAGAAGAAACAGATGGAAGTTGATTTAAAAATCATAAAGTTTCAGAATCCAAATGTATTTCGGATTTGAAGTATTTGAAATAAAATATTTTCTTGTTGTTGTTTTCATGAAAATAGAATTTTTTTCTAAAAAATTAGAGCTCCCTTCAATCCAAAAAAGTCCCGGTATTTATAGGGATGTTCGGGCTCTCTAGAATTTCCAGCGAGGGTCTTGCTGGAAATTCCAGCGAGCCCTCATGGCTCGCTGGAATCTAACAAGCCGACGTACCGGGCTTTCCTGTTCAGCCAACCTAGTTCAGTCGGGTTTTTTCTGATTTTTTTTTATTTTTAAATTTATTTATTTATTTAATAAATTTTACCAAAATCTTTATTTTTCAAAATAATTAAAGTTCTTAACACAATTCGACGACTAGGAACATTCCATTTGGAGATCTTCAAATAATAAAAAATTGTGTGATTCGAAGATAAAAATTCTGAAAAGCCGTCATCATTGAACGCTCGAGTTGGTACAAAATCCCATGCTCACAACTACCCCTCGTGTGATAATTGCTTGTTGTATAACCAATATAATCACACGAAATGAAGCAGAGGGATTGAGAATATACCTGACCGATGTGGTTGGTGTCTTCTTTTCCCCCGATTGGTGATGACATGGGCCTTCCTTTCTAGCGCTATGTCCTCATGGCATTGTCCGTTTCTTTCTTTGGAATCCCTTGGTGCTTGATGCCCCTTGCCGGTGGGTCGATCGTTTCTTTCTACAGCATCCCTGTTGTAGTCGGCAGTCATTTCCTTCCTCGGCTGCGATTATCGTGTGCCCCTTGGAATGATTGGAGATGGGTGCCAGAATCTATTTCAATGGTGACCTTGAATTTCCTTAGTAGGATATTGACTTGTTCCCTGTGATAAATTGGAGGAGTGTAATGTCAATATATTTTATGATAAATGTTTTTAATTATTTGATTGAGTTTATGTGAAGAAAAAAAATTTTCCCCTTCAATCAAAAATTAAAACATGATGAATAAATGATTTTAATGAAAATTCGAGGATGTCCCAAAGACCACTCCTTTGTTTTAGGAGGCTTTTGTGATGCAATGTTGACTTTAGGCTTGAGTGGGTCATCATCTTTCTTAGTGTTTGCGAATTCCCCAAGTGGAGGTGGAGTTTCTTGTTTACAGGGATGGAGTTACCTTGTTTTCCATTGTCTTAACCTGCAAATGAAATGTAATGTATGCATGATATTATGCATGAACAATGTTTATCGTATGATGTATGTTCGTCTATTGTAGGTGTTGTGGGCTTCATTCATTGGAGAACCTTCTCTTGTGCTGGTGCATGGTTGCCCCTGGGATTTGTCTTGTTAGGGATTCAGTAGATGACTTCCTCAGAGCGATGACCATGGGTTCGTTGAATCAAATTTGAGTTCAGAGATTAGATCTGGTTTGAGGAAGATCTAGATGAGTCATTGACCAAGCATTGTGTTGGCGATGATTGCTTGGAAGCCTTTTGCCTGAAGCGTTATAGATATATAATGCCACGTACCGTTCCGAGGAGGAGATGATGAATTTAATATTTCTTTGGTTTTAATTTCTGCATAAATCGCCCTTATGGGTTTTCAATCTATCGAACCTTGTCTTAATTTTTACTTGGACCGCCTTTTAAGGTTTTCAATCCAGTTGACTCATTTTTCTTTATTTTTACTTTTTCATTTTTTGGATATTTACTTGTGATATTCTACCATTAGCATGCAGGTGATCAAAATAAACATATGCATAAAGATTCAGCAAAAATGACAATTCATTAATGAACTTAACAGGGGTATAAATGTTTCAAATGATTTAACTCATGCCATTGATTAGCCCTCTCAAGTTTTCTAACCAATGTAGTTCTCTCGATGTTCTAAGTTTTGCCTGAGCCACCCTTACGGGTTTTCAACTCAGTAGACTATTCTTTTTCTATTTTGAAAAGAAGCCCTAATATTTTCTCAACTAACAGAGTGTTATTTAACAAGCTAATTACAAATTTATTTTTTTATTCGTATGGCTTTTTATCAATTTATTTCTTTCACCTATGCGTTATAGCAATTATGCCAGTCTTGGTTGATTTGATAGACCGGTTACCGTCTATGTCCATGACTTTAATTGTTGTCTTGTTAAGCATTTTTTATCGATTGGATAGTGCGCATGCTGCTTTGCTAGCTTGAGGTGTATTCGATGATGGGTCTTGATTATCAACGTTTCATTTTGAGTTTAAGCGATAGGTGATATGTCGGAGATCAGATCTGATAGCTTGATTGCTTCGAGAGTGAATGATTTTCATTCAATGAAGCTCCTTCCACAATGTAGTGATCAGCCCATAAGTGTTGGTGGGCTATGTGATGAAGTTGTCAAAGTGTTCAACGATTTGACTCCTTCTTTATGTTGCAAGTTGTTTGACTTCAATTTGCTTTGCTGACATTTTGGGCTCATTCTAGCTTCGATCATTTTGATCTTGGCGTGACTGATTTAGTAGCCAGTGGATGTTTCGTGCTTGGTGATCTGTCTGTCAATCTTACGTCTTTGCAGGATGAAGCAAATGCTATCACGCGTTGTCTAAGTATATGTCTCTGTCTCTCACTTTCTCTCAATAGTTAAATCATTTAAATTTATTGTAATTGTAGGGAATCTATTTATACCCAAATTAATTTCATGACATGATGTGTCACAAGTGCTAAAAACATTATGTATATGCTTATGAGAATGTGTGATGTCATCAATAGAATATCAAGCAAATAAGAACAGTTCAATTTATTAAAAACTTGAAAGCCTTGCGGGCAAAGTAGCTAAAATCTAATTTATTACATCATCATCCATTGGTTATCTTTCGGTATTAGTGCCCCCCAGATGTGTCCATGGATTCAAAGTGCTCCATCCTATCTTCCTTTTTAAACACTTCTTGATAGCTCGAAAAGATGTCTAACCCAAACTTTTTCTCGTACGATGGCCGTGCACCGCCTAGAAGCTTGGTTATCATCTTGATAAGTGTATAATTACACTTATTATCATATTAATTTTACACATTAAACACTATGAATTAAGTCATTTTTATACTTCATATAAAAGATTTCACGTGTTATGTAGTCATTTTTTATGCAAATGTAGATACTAGGTAAATCTTGGGCGTAAAATGATCTAAAGTGGAATTCTATGAAAAATGAGTGAAAAAGGTGCAAAACAATGCGTGGAACTTAAAGATTTGGCTTAGGATCGAAGTTGTCAAAGATCGGTGATGTTGCAAGGAGATTTCTGAAGAAAAACTCAATTCATGGTCGCGACAATCATTCACGATCGCGACTAGTTCTACTTCAGATCAGAAGTCTACCAATCAAAGATTCACGGTCGTGACATGTATATCTCGGTCATGACTTGGACGGTTTTCTTGTATTATCTTCTAAACTACCAATCGCCAGATAAGCATGATCAACTGCCATCAACCACCATCAACTATCAACGAAAAGACACCTATCAAAAGTCAACCAATCATGAACAGGTGCCTATCCATTGTGGATTAAATCAAAGCTTCTCAACCAATCATAATGAAGAGATGCAATCATTCACTAATGGACACAACCCTTCGTTTGGATAGACACAACCCTTTGAACTCTATAAATAGAGCTCCAAACCTCACTAATTTCGTGCAAAAGAGAGGGGTGAAAGATAGTGCATAGTGTATAGATAGAGAATAAATATCTAGTTTCACTACGTTCATAAGCGTTAGCGAGAAAATGATTAAGTGATTCGAATCCCTGTTTCGATCATTAGATTTCTCTATATTCTTGAGCAATTGTTGTATAAGTGTACTTGCAAATCACTTATCAATAAAAGTTTTCATTCTTCAATATTTGTTTGTTCGATATTCGTGAAGAATAGCATCCTAGCGGAGGTTCTGTA
>CATIWQ010020666.1:0-11529 GCA_949673415.1 Euphorbia schlechtendalii | reverse complement strand
TCAATGAATGGTTGCAGTTTCTGCTCCGTACCATTCCTCACCTTTTGCATAACTCATTGGTTATCCTCTCTTTCTTTTGATTTTTCACTCTTAATACCCTCATCCTTTATTGATCAATTTCAAAGTATTATGGCTATAGTTTCCTAACACTTATAGGACTTATTTGAGATTTGCATATAAAACTCATAGTAAGAATAGCATTAGATATTAATCCACTTAAACTTATCGGAAGCATTAAACTAAAGCTATATAACTTATACTAATTCATGTTGCAATGAAATATATATCGAAACTTACTTGGAATGTTACTTTTGAATGTTACTCACCACTCATCCTTGCCAATTTGGTAAATATTGTGCACTAACATCAAACTTGTAAAACCTAACACTCACAATAACCTTGGACAATTGTAAGTAAAGTATAAGACATGATACTGTATTAATTGACATGAAAATCAACAAAATTTTTCAAATTCTTCGATTTTTTAATTTTATTAATTTTTTTGGATTTTACAGGATTTTTACAAATGCCCCCCCCCCACATTAAAGAATGCAATGTCCTCATTGTGAGACATTAATAAAAATCTAAACTAAACAACTAAAGCTAGTCTAAAAATTATTGAAAAAGATAAATTAAGAAAAGAATAAACCCGTTCTACTGCGAAGGATAATCCGGTGGACTAAGAGTGAATTGACAATTTTGTTGTCTGAGGAATGAAAGTAATTTTTCGAAGCATCGACTTATTACTTTTCTTCAGAATCTTCATGTCCTTCTTCATAACTCCAAGTTCCGCTTGGCAATTATCCAGCTTAAGTTGTATGTAAGCCTTCCATTCTTCCGGAGCTTCTTCTTCTTCATCATCGTCTATTTCTATCATCGGGGCTTCCGTTGCGATGGCTTACAGATGGATTTGATGGTCCGACGAAAGAATCTTCTTGAGTCAAATTGAGCTTCTTGGTGCGGTTGGAGTAGGAGTAGAAAGAATAAACACCATTGTGCTCTCGGAGTAATCTGGTGTTCTTTAAATAATTTCCATCCATATATCGAAAATACTCACCCAGTTTTTTAACATGGGGGAGTTCATTTCTTGCTCCCAAGACTATGGCGGTGATAATTTTGGTCGCTCCAATTTTACTCCTCTTGCTTGTCGAGTTCTTCTTCAGCGTATCCCAAATTATATCCAAAATTTCCACTTTTTGCTTCATCATAGTGCATGAGAGAACAAACAAGTCCTTCTTTTGAACCTTAGTATTTTCGACTCGACAAAATACCGAAATGGAAAGGTATTTGTTTAGAAGGAGAATACAATAATCCTTAATAAGTTTGTTAGGAGAATTTTTGGGATCCAAGACTCTCTTACCTGATAAATTTACCAAACTCGATTAGGTTGAAATGAGTCCGTCATGCTTGATGAATTAACAATCTCAAATCCAAACCAATCACCTATCATCTCTCTCATGATGATGTATTGCTATCCTTGATTCCGAAATTGAATCGCCCTCTTCCTTGAATATTCATAATCGAATGCTACCAAACACTCGAGAATCCAATCTCGATTTTGTGGGAAATGCATATCAACAAATTTTGAAATACCAAGAATTGAAAGGTAGGCTTTTATCTCTTCACGGAGATTTGGAGTTTCCAAGAAAACCAGATCGAGGAATATCATCCCGGTGATATCCAATTTACTTAGCTTTTGAAATCTCTTACCCAATTCTCTTATCCTCAACGGGAAAGGACAATCAAATTCTTCTTGAATTGATTATGCTCCTCTTTTTTGTGCTGCTCTCTTGACACAGTCATATTGGTTGAAGTAAAAGGTTTGAAAAAGGTTTAGATGTTTTCAAATATAGAAGATGAGAAAATCAGAATTTTGAAGTTCTTTTAGAAGGTGTGGTGGCTAGGGTTCAACTTAGACTTATTTATAGAGGTATATTGGGTCTCTAATTGGTCATAAATGGGATTATAGTCGTTTGGGGTTAAAACTAGCCGTTATTGGCGGTTTTAGCAAATGAAATAAGATAATTATATAAACCTAGACAACATCAATACTATGCTTAGTATGGGTCGCTCTCACATAACCACATTTAGCATGTTACCATTCCAGAAATGTTGGCTTACTAAACAACGTTATATCACAGATCCAGTGATTATACACGATATTGTTAACCCTGAAACTACTCTTAAAATTAACTCCACCGCATATAACTTGATTAATATAAATGAGTTAGCACAAATTATGCATTATGACACATAGACATATCATAAACTTCAAAATAGAAAGTATAAGTAGAAAGCAAAGCAAACTTGTAAGGTATGCAAGTGAAAGCTAAAGTTGATCAAACCGTATCCACTCTTTAATAGGAGTCATCAATTCCCGCAATTCTTGCATCTACTTTGAATTCGGTCTCGGCCCATACAAAACCTCTGCTAGGATGCTATTCTTTGTGAATATCGAACAAACGAACATTGAAGAAAAAAAAATTTTATTGATAAGTGATTTGCAAGTACACTTATACAATAATCGCTCTAGAATATAGAGAAATCTAGTGATCAAAACAAGGATTCGAATCACTTAAACATTTTCTCGCTAACACTTAGGAACGTAGCGAATCTATCTACACACACTATATATCTCTCTCTCACACTTTATGCACTCTAATCCACTACACTTCCCTGAATGCACTACTCTCAATGCACAAAATTTGTGAGGATTGGAACCCTATTTATAGAGTTTGAAGGGTTGCGTCCATCCAAATGAAGGGTTGTGTCCATTGGTGAAAGATTACATCTCTTCATTATGATTGGTTGAGAAGCTTTGATATAATCCACAATGGATAGGTAACTTTTCATGATTGGTTGACTTCTGATAGGTTTCTGTTCATTGGTAGTTGATGGCGATTGATCATGCTTGTCTAGCGGTTGGTAGTTAAGAAGATAATACCAGAAAATCGTTTAAGTCACGACCGTGATACACAAGTCGCGACCATGAATCTTTTGTTGGCAGACTTCTATTTCTGAAGTAAACAAGGCCTGACCACGAATGATTGTCCCGATTGTGAATTTAGTTTTACTCAGAATTCTTCTTGCAACTTCGATCCTAAGCCAAATATTTAAGTTCCACGCATCTTTTTGCACCTTTTTTACTCTTTTTTCATAGAATTCCACTTTTGATCATTTTATTCCCAAGATTTACCTAGTATCTGCATTTGCATCAAAAACAACTACATACCAAGTGAAATCTTTTATATGAAGTGTAAAAATGACTAAAACTATAGCGTTTAATGTATAAAATTAATGTGATAATAAGTGTAATTATACACTTATCAAAGAGCAAAATGCTCCCCTCATTTAGAAATGTAGGATGGGATTTCCCAGCTCATAGAGCGGGCGAACCACGTAGAGCTCCAAGCTTCGTAGGTCAACCTACCCGCATAACCCTCTTAAGCGGGATGTGGGCTGCCACAATAAGGCAAGCCCTAACTAGCTTGCCTTATCCCGCAAGCTAGGCTTATGGGCTATCCCACAAGCTTAGCTTGCATGTTGTTGGTAGGCTGCAGGCCCACCAACATGCGTTGGCTTTGTACCCAAGCATGCTAGTAGCCCGCGAGCAATTTAGCTTGTGAGGCGACCGCGCAGGCCCCATCCATGAACATCCGATGTTCTGCAGCCCAATCGCAAAGGGAAAAATTTCCCTCGCTACGCCCCCGTGCAATTTTCCCAACTCCTATCTTTAAATTCTTTAATTATTATGTGGTTCAACCAATTAATAATTCATCCAATGATTTTAACTTTCCTTATATTCTCGCGTACAGACCAAGTCTATAAATTCTTTACTTAGTACAGTAAAGGCCCAAAGTGTGTGACCTCATAGGATCCTGAAGTATAGAGTCGCTTGAGGTTAACCTAAACTTAACTTCCCATCCAGGAACCTTAAGGCTCATTATTCCAAACCGATATGGAAACTGATAACTCTAGATGATCAAATGGGCTTTCTAGCAAAGGCGTATGATCCCCCGATACTTGGAACGTCATGTTCTTATGACTTGATCTAGTTTTGCAATAGTAACTAGTACAATACACTCATGTAATAGCCATAGCTATCCTTAAATTAGAATTGTTCATGATGAACACCAATTGCCATAATGTATCAAGTTTGACTAGAAGCTAGTTCTGTCAATCTTATACTCTAATCAGAGGTTTATGAGTGTGTTACTTCAATAAGAGACTTTAATGTACAATTTCCATTATATCACTATATCAGGAGTGATGGATCACATCTTGACTACTCGGTTTACCAATGAGTGATCATCACTATACCTGTAATCTCTTGTGTCCTCCTTATCACCAGGATATGAATAAGTATGACCTAAAGTATAGCAACTCCCACACAAGGTAACTAGTATCCCAAGTTTGAGGATACTTATACTGCTACTGCAATAAGACATGACACCATCACATAGATATAGTTATTTCTAAGAGTTTTCCTTATAGCAGTCTCCAATGTATTACCCCGAATACATTCATGTTTTAACTCATGGTACCTCCTTCATCTCATGAGATCGGCTACTTGGATTAAATCCAAGGAGTAAGCCTACACATGCTAATCTGTCTACTTCATTGTTGTCCAGTCTCAATGAAACTATGAGTAAGGATATTTAGACCATTCATAATAACACATGTGTGTCGTTCTCACACCACATAGCTCCCACTATGTCCTCGAACTTTCACGCTATGAATAGTCATGGACTTTATCTTATCAATGAACATATATATGTATGTATGTATATATATATATATACATACATACATACATACATACATACATACATACATACATACATACATACTTACATACATACATACATACATACATACATACATACATACATATAGTTAGTGTGTGTGTGTGTACATATATATAATACCAGAGAGATACTTAATTTCATCGATAAATAACAAAGATACCTTATTATTGATAATAATAATTTGAAACTGTTTGTACATTATAAACTAATAAAGATATATCCTCCAAATTGCCTCTAGGGAATACATAATGTCTAACACATTTAAGTTAGTGGGATACTTAGTTATTGATTGTAAGATTGATTCTATTATAATTTTCGCTCCTAGAATTAATAATGTGTATATGATTGATTTATCCCCTGGCTCTTATAATGTTTGTCTCGTATCTGAGGAAAGTTTGTGGCTTTGACATAGAAGGCTAGGTCATATAAATATGAAAATTCTATCTAATTAGCCAAAAAGTAATTAGTTGTGGGTTTACCCAGTATCAGCCTCGAAAAAGATAGGCTTTGCTCAGCTTCTCAACTAGGTAAGCAAGCTAGGAAGTCATTTAGATCAATAACATCGTAGTAACTAAGAGACCATTAGAGCTCATACACCTAGACCTTTTTGGCCCTGTTCAACCTATGAGTATGGGCAAGAAAATATTTTCCTTAGTTGTTGTGGATGACTTCACGAGATTCACATGGGTAGTCTTACTAAGTAGCAAAGTTGAAATCTTTGAATCTTTTGTCAAACTCAGTAATCGGATAGTGAATGAACTAGGAACTAAAATCTGTAGAATTTGGAGTGATCATGGATGTGAATTCGAGAACTTTTATTTCGAAGAATTCTATTCAATGCATGGAATTGACCAAAACTTTTCTACTCCTTATACACCTCAAGAAAATGGGGTTGTCGAAAGGAAGAATAGAACCATAGTTGAGATGCCTCAATCCATGCTGAGTGATAACAATCTATCAAAGTACTTTTGGGAAGAAATTGTTAATACATCCTGTTATATCCTTAATCAATTAAATTTGCCCAATTTTGGAGAAAACACCCTATGAGCTTTGGCAAGATTGGTAATCTCAGATCCTTTGATTGTAGGTGTTTCCTTTTGAATACTAAGGAGCAACTAGGTAAGTTTAATCTGAAGGCATCTTTTTGGATCACTCAACTAATAGCATGGTAGATAGAATATACATCAAAAGAATTGGTCTTTTAGAGTAGTCAATGCATGTAGATTTCAATGAAACTAACAATGCAGGTAGAACTCCCTCTAATGCTGATGAAGAAGGAGTTTGCCAAGTAGAAAATCAGCTCAGCATGCACTCTCTATGCTTTCCAACCCACCATAAAAGTCAGAAACTAAGGAAGTTAAAGTTGATTAATATCTCACAATCAAATTCAATGAAGAAGATCAAGCTCAGCCTCAACAACCTAGTGCAAAGACTCTTATTGTAGATCCAAGTCTTCCAAGAGAGATTAAAACTCATTGCAATTAGCTAATCAAGAGTATTGCTGATGTTGTTAATTATCCAGTCATGGCGCGAGGTTAGCTTAGTAGGATGATGAGCCATCCAGCTTTCATCTCATTGATTGAACCCAGGAAGTTTAAAGATGTAGAAGGAGATGATTACTGGATCTAGTTCATAAGCGCAATGATGTTTAGGACCTAGTTCATAAGCCTAGAGGAAAATCAATCATCAATACCAAATGGGTTTTCAAGAACAAGCTTGATGAAGATGCCGTTGTTGTAAAAAACAAGGTCAAGCTTATTGCTCAAGGCTACAATCAACAAGAAGGGATCGATTACGACGAGACTTGTGCACTAGTAGCTCGACTTGAAGCAATTAAAATTATGTGCACTTTTGCATCCCATACGAATTTCAAACTATTTTAGATGGATATCAAGAGTGCATTCCCTAATGGCTTTATCCAAGAGGAAATTTATATTTGCAAGCCTCCTGGTTTGGAAGATCCGAAGAATCCACAACACATCTACAAATTGAAGAAAGCTCTATATGGATTGAAGCAAGCACCCCGTGCTTGCTATGAGAGGTTGACCAATTTCTTACTGAGTAAAAGCTACCAAAGAGGTAAAGAAGATACAACTTTATTCATTGAGTGAAGGAAAGAAGATGTGTTTCTCATCCAAATATAGGTTGATGATATTATATTTGGAGTAACTGATGGAAGGCTTTGCAAAGAGTTCAACAAGTAAATGAAGAGCGAGTTTCAGATATTAATTATGAGAGATCTCAACTTTTTCCTTGGACTTTAAATCAAGCAAAGTGAAGATAAAATCTTCATTAGCCAAACAAAAAATACCAAAGAAGTCATGAAGAAGTTTGACATGGAGCATTCCAAACCAATGTCTACTCTCATGGCTATAGACACTATCTTGAGTAAGGATGAGGCTAGTAAGCCTGTAGATTGTAAGTTCCAAAGAGGTATTATTGGCTCACTTCTTTACTTAACTTCTAGTACGCTTGATATTCAATCCGATGTATGTTATTGTGTGTGATATCAAGTTAACCTTAGAGAACCACATTAGCAACTTTTAAGAAAATTCTACAGTATCTACAATGTTCTATTGATGTAGGACTGTGGTATCCAAACAGCTCGGATTTTACTCCAAGAGGATACACATATGCAGATTATGGAAGGGACAAGATCGATAGGAAAAGCACCACTGGAGGATGATATTTCCTTGGAGAATTTCATGTCTCTTAGCATAGCAAGAAGCAAACTTTTGTTGTGCTAAGTACTGCAGAAGCTGAGTTCATGGCAAAGGAAGTTGTTTAGCATAATTTCTATGGATCAAGCAGCAACTAAAGGATTATAGTATAAAGTCCAAACGCCTCAAAGTTATGTGTAATAACAAGAGCGGAATTGACCTATCTAAGAATCCAGTTCAACATGGTAGGATGAAGCATGTCAATATTAGAAATCACTTCATAAGGGATCATGTGCTAAGAGGAGATGTCAAATTGGAGTATATTCCATCAAAGGAGCAGCGCGCACATTTTCACAAAGCCTTTAGCAAAAGATCAATTCAACACTCTAAGAGAGATAATTGGCATGGAAAATCCAAATTGATGAAAATCTTAGAAAAATGGCTAAGTGTCAAAAGCTGGATCAAAGCTATGCTTAGCTAATTGAGGTAACATGTATCACTCTGTCTAATTTAACTTTGTTAGTTTAGTTTTCACGGTTAAAGTTAAAAGCCACTTATTGGAGGGTTTTTGAATTTCAGTCATTTTAAAGCAAAACAAAAACATTTCATTAATGCAGTTTAAACACATTTATCATCTCACCGTTCACTTTGATCTTGGTTGATGGAGAGGACACGTATTCTATTATAGGTACAATGCCTATAAAAGAGGGAAAGGGGACTGGAGAGGGAAGGCACTTGCTTTTTGAAGATTACTTGTCTCTTGCTCTAAAAATCCCTAATTTCCTTTCTTCTCAAATTTCTGCAATTGCAATGGCATCTTCTTAACAATCATTTCAAGAACATGAACTAAAAGAGAACCAATACTACCGAAGAGACAAATCCTAGAGAAATATATTCATCTACATAGCTGGAGACACTAAGAAGATCATTCTCCCTCAAGGCACTGTTCTTACCCAAGTAAAGTTGGGAGTTGTTGAGAGAGATTTTGGGCCAATTTATGAAGTAGATTATAATGAAGTTCCCAAGAATAGCATGCTCTAAAGAGTGACTAAGTAGCAAAATCAAAGGAAATTTCTCCTCCTTGATGGCCTAATCAATAAGGATATTATGCGAAGCTTCTACAACAATATGTACACCATTGAAGGATTTCTAGATATACTCACTACTGAGATAGGAGAAAAGTCCTATTTGGTGTATAATAGACTGATTGGAAGCATCCTCTATATGTCATTGGAGGGCACAATTTTGAGGAGAATCATAGATGAAGAACACGTTGATGTCTTGGAAGATTGGGAACTTCCCACTAACTATGGCTTTAGAGGGATCAAAGCCTCTAGATTAACATGGAGGGTAAGAGCTTTCCATGAACTTTTAACCAAAGTGTTACTGCCTAAAACTGGGTCACTCTCAAGTTATACCAAGTTTGAGAGGTGCATTTTTTATAACATGGTGACTAGAAAGCAACTCAATTAGCTAGTGCTCATCCTTCACAATCTCACCAAGGTGATAATAATGTTTATGGTTAATTAAGGTAGTTAATGAACATGCGAACTAGTGTGGAGAATTTCAAAACTTAAAATTAACCTTAAAGGAACTCCTAAGCATGACATGATTGACCTAATCTCAATTGCAACATTCCATAGATGTTTTATGTTTGTAAAACTGATTAAAAACCTTAAATGAACTAGCATGGCACCAGTTGATGTGTACCTTTCTTTGGTGTGATGCAACAATCCTTTAGAACAATCCGACATCACTCTGTTAGCATAAGCCTCCAAACTAGGACAGCTTCTATTACAAGTCCACATGGACCCCACCGACCAAAACCTCACGTAGAGGGAGAACTCATCGGTTAAGAAGCGGCTACTAGACCACTCATATAGCAACACTAAAATAAATGTGAAGGCTCTTTTCCAAATTCGGAATAAGCCTTCAAAAAGAATTCTCTCAAATGCTAGAGAAACTAATGGAGGATATCACAAAAACTCGTAAGAAAAAGGAGTAGAAACTCAGGAGGAGGATTCCTATTTATAGGAGAAGGGGACCATATAATTACTAGTTAATCAAGATAGTAATTGAACATGCAAATGTTGCAAGGTGGAATTTCAAAACATAAAATTAACCTAAGGATCACCTAAGCATGCCATGATTGATATAATCTATGTTAAAACATTCCATAGATGCTTTTAGGTCTATACAGCTTATAAAAGAAACCTAGCATCTAAGTTTAGAATATTACCAGTTGATGTGTGCTTTCTCTTTCTTTAGTAGCGGTGTTCCCTTAAAGCAATTCAATAGAAGTTCATTAGCACGAGCTTCTTCGCCACTTTTCTACTGATAAGTTTAATAACTTTCTCATAAAGAGTTCGCTATATATTAGTGGTGCCAAAAACTTGTTCGCGTAAAGTATAGGTGTTGTCAGTACCTCTTATCAAATAGAAAAATGATGATAACTGTAAGTACACAGTTGCGATGTAGTTTTAAAAGATATCGATCCCACAGGGAAAGACTAGCTCTAAAGATCAACAAGGAAGACAAAATAAGAAAATAAAATAAATTTGATATTTTTGGTAGGAGGGTTAGAATGAAGAATGAGTAAATATAGATGTGAAAGATTAGAGAATCTAAATATATAGATTTTTCCTACGAAAAAAGGATAGTAGAAAAAACATGCAAGTTCAACAAAGATGTTATAATTCACTAAACTAATCTAACAGAATCGGTTCAAAACACCCAGATGTTCAATTATTCGCTGCAGAGAAACACATGAAATAACTTTTCTAAACCTAGCGCAAACGAATTAAGACAATCATATAAACCTGGACAATGTCAATACTATGCTTAGTGCGGGTCACTCTCACATAGCCACATTTAACAAGTTACCATTCTAAAAATTTTGGCTCACTAAACAGCGTTATATCATAGATCCAGTGATTATAAATGATATTTTTAACCTCGAAACTACTCCTAAAATTAACTCCAATGCATATAACTTGATTAACATAAAAGACTTAACACGAAATACGCATTATGACACATAGACATATCATAAACTTCGAAATAGAAAGTACAAGTAGAATGCAAAGCAAAGTCGTAAGGTATGCAAGTGAAAGCTTAGTTGATCAAAACTTATCCACTCTTTAAAGGGAGTCGTCAATTCTCACAATTTCTGCATCTGCTTTGAATTCGGTCTCGGCCCGTACTGACCCTCCGCTAGGATGCTATTCCTTGCAAATATCGAATAAACGAATATTAAAGAATGAAAACGTTTATTGATAAGTGATTTGCAAGTACACTTATACAACAACCACTCGAGAATATAGAGAATCTAGTGATCGAAACAAAGATTCGAATCACTTAAACATTTTCTTGCTAAGGCTTATGAACGTAGCAAACTCTCTATCTACAAACACTATATGTAACCCTATAATTGCACTCTAATGTTCTCCTCTCTTTTGGTGTCACTTTGGTGCACTATGACCCCCGAAATCTATGAATTGTGGAGCCCTATTTATAGAGTTCGAAGGGTTGCGTCTATCCAAATGAAGGGTTGTGTCCATTGTGAATGATTACATCTCTTCATTGTGATTGCTTGAAAAGCTTTGATATAATCTACAATGGATAGGCACCTTTACATGATTGGTTGACTTCTGATAAGTGTCTTTTCGTTGGTAGTTGATGGCGGTTGATCATGCTTATCTAGCAGTTGGTAGTTAAGAAAATAATATCAAAAAACCATCCAAGTCACGACTGCGATATACATGTCGCGACCGTGAATCTTTAATTGGCAGACTTCTATTCTGAAGAAGAATAAGTCGTGATCGTGAATGATTGTCATGACCGTGAATTGCATTTTTCTTCAGAATTATCCTTGCTACTTCATCGATCTTTGACATCTTCGATCCTAAGCCAAATCTTTGAGTTCCATGCATCTTTTTGCACCTTTTTCACTCTTTTTTCATAGAATTCCACTTTTGATCATTTTACTCCCAAGATTTACCTAGTATCTACATTTGCATAAAAAACAACTACATACCACGTGAAATCTTTTATATGAAGTA
>CATIWQ010020660.1:0-17069 GCA_949673415.1 Euphorbia schlechtendalii | reverse complement strand
GGTAGAGGGTAAGAAACTTAACTGGCCAGTGTTGATACTCCATCACCTGACCAAAGTGACTACCGTCTATCACTATGGCTACCTCATATCTGAGATAATGAGGGTAGTGAAAGTCGATTTGGGTGAGTTTTTGGGGGAGTCATGTAGATCAATTATACTAGTAAAGAAGACGATGGAGATGTCTCACTTCAGCAAGCTAACCCATCAAAAGGTGCATGCTAGGTATAACAAAGCTAAACAGTAGTGTAAGTTGAAGTCAATACCAACAGTAGTACCTGTGGATATCAGCAAGGAGGAGGAAGACCGGTTTATGGCTGATTTTGGAGATGATTCAAGCTCTGACAATGCCCCTATTTCAAGCATCTTTGAGAATATTGCAGCCACCTCTTCGTAAACATAGCAGGCTGCTTCCTCCAAGGCTAAGGGGAAGAGTTCTGCCAAGTTCAGTGAAGCTCCTGCTCAGCACCAATGAAGGAGAATGGTTGCAAAAACCTGCACCCAAAGAGAAGTTGAGGCTAACTTTCTAGCTGAGCAAATGGTAGAGGACAAAGAAGAAGTGACCGAGGATGAGGAAACCCTGCGCCAAAGAAAGCGCAAATTGGATACCTCAAAAGAAACTGAGGAGCAGGGTGAGGCCAAGAAGTTTAAGGAAGAAGATGCTGCTGAACTTGATAAGGTCATTGCCAAAGCTGAAGGCATTCAGCATAAGTGCTCTACCACCCACAAACCTCTGAAGCGCAATGTTTAAGTGGTGAGTGGTGAGGAAGAATTTGGAGCAACCCAATCCAATATTCTTGAGGAGTCTGATCCTCAGGATCCCAACATCTCCTTACCCTTTGATTCTCAAGCTGAGGTACCTTCTACTCAGCATGAGCAACCTCAAGCTGACCCATCCTTGGGTCAAATAGCTAACCCAGAGGTAAATGAAATCCCTACCCCTTCTTCTATTCCTGTACATTCTTCAAAGCCCTCAGTTTCTACTCATGTGGATACTGAATTACCAACTATAGATTCACCTCCTCCTACTATTACTATAAATTCTCCAGTTAACGTTCCTTCCTCTCCTGACCATAACCAATCCTCTCCTATTAACATTTCTTCACCAACCACCATCCAAAACCATTCCTCTCCACCTTCTTCACCGGTACCTAACCCTTCTCCAATACAACATCAAACTCAAACCACCATTCCTTCTATTCCTCCACAAACAACTCCTTCTGAACAAACACCACCTTCTTCTTCAAACCCATCTTCTACCCCCTTAACCCATAAGGTTAAGGAAGTTCCCAATACTGAGAACTCTGCTCAGTAAGGAAAAGCAAGTGATCAGTTTGTTGAGGCAAATTTTATAGCCAAGGAAGCACCTGAATCCAGTAGATAGCCAAAAATGGCTGATACGTCCTTCCTCGCACAGATCCGTGAATTAGTTAGAAAGCAATTTCCAGTGCTCAAGACTGATGCTGAGTTAGATGGAGCAGTAATCCAAGTGCTACTAACTCAAGAATTGATGGACTTATCCACCAGACCCAACGTCAAATTGCCTGAGTTCGAACATCACACAAGTGTGCCCAGTGAATCTCTCTACTTCGAGGAGTTTGAGAGAATCCAGGCTAGCTTGTTAGCTATTTGGAATCACTTAGCAAAAGAAAGTGCCAAAAGTTTAGTTGATAAGATGGCTTTTATCTTGAACGGATTAACTTAGTCTGCAGCCCAGTTTGGAGCGGCTACTACATCTATCCCCACGTCTACTGTGGTAGCAAATGCTATCACAGGAAAGATAAAGGGTAGTGTAGATGCTGCCACTGAGTAGCTGAGTCTACTGAGTGCCAACATGGCTACTCAAATGACACAGATTCACGAATTCAGCAAGGAGCAAGCCAAAATAAAGAGGCTCACTAATCGTAAGATTGCCGAGCTAAACACAGCGACTCCACTCTAAGGGATGGTGGATTCGGGTTCAAACTGATCTAAAATGTTTTTCGCTTTCCTTTTCAACCATTTTCCCTTGTCCCCGACCCGGTGCAACTTTTTTCAAACACCCTGGTGGATTGTGCCTATGAAAACACGCGCTCTCAGCCCACCACTCCATGTTGCCCGCTCACACATGGGCACTTAGATTCATTGTACCATAAAATTATGATTTAAAGATTTTGTTCTTTTAATCTAATGAAGCTGGATGACCCTCAATTTAAAGAATTTACATGTGTCGTAAAACATTATTAATTTATATGATAATCACCTAGACTAAGTTTGAGAAAAAAATTATTCTAGTTTTTACATCATTTTCTATAACAGGAATTGAAACCTAAGTCATGCATAGCATACTTTAATCAATTCATAGAAAATATCATTTCAATGTATTATCATGAATCATGCATAACATAAGGTAGGCTTTGATACTACTGATGGTTTATTAATGTAGTAATTGAACATGTGTACTTGCATGTCAAAATTTCAATCTTAAGATTAAACCTAAAGGATATCCTAAACATGGCATGATTGACATATTCTAAATTGAAACATTTCGTAGATGCTTATAGGTTAATAAAATATAATAAAAGAAACCAAGCATCTAAGATTATAGCATTACCAGTTGATGCGTACATTTCCTTTAGTGTGGTGCTCCTTTAGAATAATCATATAGCACTCTGTTAGCATAAGCCTCCTAACCAGGATGGCCTGTATGGTTAGTCCACACGGACCCCAACCGACCAAAACACCACTTTGAGGAAGAACTTATTAGCTAACACTACTAGACCACTTGTAGACTAAACTTAAAATATAACTAAGAAAGATCTTTCCAAAATATGAATATGCCTTTAAAGGAATTCTTGCGAAAGGGGAGAAACTCGTTGAGGATCTCACAAAAAAGAAGTCAAAACATGGAAGGAAAGGTTGAGCTGAAGTACGGAATAAAGGAGGAGGAGGAGGATGAGGTCTCCTTTTATGGAGACAAAGATTAACATACTCCTTTTTATTTCCCATCCCACATACAGGCTTATCGCACGAAGCTCCAAGCTTCGCGGGTCAACCCGCCCACACAACGCACTACACAAGTGTTTCCTAGCGCTTGCGGGCATACAGACCACCAGTATGTCTAGTGAATACCGATGGCCCACAAGCACACCTTCGATGCTCGTGAGCCTTCCACGCAATCCCTACCTGTGAATAACCCATGTTCGTAAGGCCTACTCATAATTAGAGAAATTTCCTTTTGCTCTGCATAATTTCACTCCTCCATGAAATTTCATTTAATTATTATTTGGTCAAACCAATTAATAATTCATCCATCGAGTTTGACTTCCAGTTATATTTTTGTCATAGAACTAGTTTATAAGTTCTTTACTTAGTCCAGTCTAGACCTAATGTGTGTGACCTATAGGATTTTGAAGTGTAGAACCGCTAGAGGTTAACCTAAACTTTGATTCCCATCCGAGAACTTTTATGTTTATTGTTGGTCCGTAAACCTGCTAATAACAATAGTAGAGGGGGGGTGAATGCGAATACTTGGTAACTTTTAGATTCTTTTCATTTTATAGTTAACTCAGTATGGATTTTTATATGCGTGCTGAGTGCGATATAAACACTTATAAACTACTCAACAAAGCTGGCATAGATTATCTTCGACCTCTTACTAAGTGAAGATTACTCAGTACTAGTTGGATAATCAAGCAAATACAAGAGAGATGAATGAGTAATATGCTGATGAAGCTAAACGCAGAGAGTTAGAATGAATACACCTGAGATTTTATCCTGGTTCAGCCTCTACCTAGTCCTGTCCCCGGATCCCTCTCTGAGCTTTAATACACTAGTGGTTCATTCCTTCAATAGGCGAAGAAGCCTTTACAATGGGTAGGCACAATTATAGAAAGTCCCTCCTTTCTAACTACCACTTCCTCAGTTTGGGTACCCTTCCCAAACTGATACATGGACAGAAACAATTACAGAAAGTCCCTCCTTTCAAACTATCACTTCCTCAGTATGGGTAACCTTCCCAAACTGACACTCAAATCTCAAACGAGAATTGTGAATTGAATTCAACTTATAAAATGTTAAATCCTTACAATGTTATCTCTCAAAGTTAATTCTCTCTTTTACAAATAGATGTAGAAATGGTTGTTTGCAGACTGCTTGATTTTGAACTTCTAGGAAGCTAGAACATTTTGCAGTGACTTTAGCTCTTATGAAATTCAAGGTGATTCACTTGTTATATCTTTAACGTCTGCTTCAGTCTTCTATTTATACTTAGAGGATCTGCGTAGTAACCGTTATACACTTCTCATCTCTTTAGTTCTTTAATATTTCTTCTCTTCACATCTTTCAATTCTTCCCATTGGAGATAGCTTCTAGGACATTCAGAGATAGAAAAATGAACGTTGAATCAAGATTAGCTATCATTGGTGAAAGCTCTTTTGTCTTCAACAATACCATATTTGAGAGATAGACGCTTGTTGTGTAGCAAATAATCTTGATTGGTTGAAGTTGCTGACATGTTCTGGCACGTGCAGAGACACTAAGGAATGGTGGTTGACAGAGGTGCACTCTATTTGGACTTTTGTGGAAAGTATCAGACAAACTTTAGTGGAGTGGAGCCATTTTGACTTGTAGTGAATATTCTATTATTTGCTACATAATTTGACCTTAAAAGCAACAAAAGTATATTCTGTTTCTTAACAAAAACCGTTAGTAGTATAGCTGTCAAATAATTCTCAATGTGTCATAATAAAGTAATGCTTTTAATTAATAAATGCAGCTCTCAGTTCGTGCTGAGTTACTATTGCCTAAACTGCATAGTACTCAGCATAAATTCTACTTAGTAAAGTAGAACTCAGCTTTTCCAGTCTAAGCCGTAACTTAATTAATTACTTATAGTAAACTGAGTTGATTTTTCCACAATACTTAAGTCTACTTCATTATTAAGAGTATACTTAGTACTAAATTAAATTTGCTTACCTATTCGGTTTGCTATTTCCAAAATTTTGTAAGTACTGTTTAACTTGGGTTCTACAATCTCTCCCATTTCGATAGATAGCAAACTAGGTATATGAAGAATTTAATTAATTAAAACAGTTTAAGAATAGCAGAAAATACCTAGAAGATTATGTAAGATTCCCTTTGCTGAGTGACTTTTTTTAGTCAACTTAAACTCCCCCATGCTGAGTGAGTCTTCCTTAAGCAGCTCAGCTCCCCCATACTTAGAGGATTTTCCTTTTAGGACTTTGATCTTATTTCAGCTTTTCTTCAAGGTTTGGTCTTTTGTATGAATTCCTGCATCACATATATCATTACAGTAGAGACATTCATATAACAAGTTATAATTTAAGAAGATCTTAACTTTGAGGTGAAAAACTTGTATTTTATTAATAAGAAACATAGTTAGTACATAACATATGTTCTAAGCTAAGATTACATTAAGTTCTATTACAAGTTTTAACTACTCAAAACTAGCCTCGTGCTTATGAGCTAAGGTAGAAGAAGATCCATGCTATTTGTCCTTGTTCTAAGCTCTTGACCATTGCTGTAGATTCCTATGCCTAGGAAGAGATCCCTTGAGCTGACTTACCATTTGGGCAGCATCTTCAGCTACTTTCTCCCTCATTGCTATCTAGTCTTGGACAATTTGATCTAGGCATAGATTAAAGGTGTTAAGAGCAGCTTGGAAGCTTTCTTACTGGCCTATGATTGCAGGGGAAATCTCTTGCTCTAGTTACTTCTTGCCCTTAGTTGAGAGGAAGTCTTAGTCATTCAGTTCACTCAGCAGCAGATGATGGCAGCTTGAGAGATGAGCGATCTGATCAAAACCTTGGCTCGTGAACTATTGAAAAGACTAGTGTAAGCCATGGAAGTTCGTTGATATTAGTGCTATCTTTAGCCTTGAGTCAATGTCGCAGATCTGAGGGCAGATGGCAGCTACATTCTTGGATGTGAACTCAATATCCTTGCTATCCATCTCTTCCCATTTTGTCAGGGCATCAATAATTTGTGTTGTGGCATAAATGTTAGACTTCAACTCATAAAGCTTGGAATGAACTGACAATCCACTCTTTGGGCATAGAGACTCGCTTGAAGGTATACTAGGCATTGACATGGTAGGGAACTATTATCCCATGGCAGACACAAGGAAATTCTGTGAAGAAGCAACCTTGTCCATGATGTGTTCTATAATCTCTCTTTGAACTGACTCCATTTTAGTGCTGAGAGAATCCAAATTGCCACCAAGTGCCTTATCCAGCTTTGCAGACATAGTATCCAACAACTTCAAGACTTGGTCTTATTTCTGGTAATGAAGGAGCATAAACTTGGCCTCTTGCTCCACAACCCTAGCTATGCTATGGCCGATGTCCTTTGTAGTTTTTACCTCTGTATTCAGCTCGGCAATCTTGCGATTAGTGAGACTCTTTATTTTGGCTTGCTCCTTACCGAATTCATGAATCTGTGTCATTTGAGTGGCCATGTTGGCACTCATTAGACTCAACTGCTCAGTAGCAACATCCACACTACCCTTTATCTTTCCTACGACAGCATTTGCTAGCACAGTAAACGTGGGGATAGATGCAGTAGCTGCTCCAAGCTGGTTACAGACTCATTTAGGATTAATGCCATCTTATCAACCAAACTCTTGGTACTCTCTTTTGCCAACAAGCTAGCCTGGATTCTCTCAAACTCCTCAAAGTAGAGAGATTCACTAGGCACACTTGTGTGCTGTTTGAACTCAAGCAATTTTGCCTTTGGTTTGGCAGATAAGTACGTCAATTCTTGAGTCAGTAGCGCTTGACTTACTGCTCCATCTAACTCAACATCAGTATTGAGCACTGGAAATTGCTTTCTAGCAAACTCATGGATTTGTGCGAGGAAGGATGTATCAGCCAATTTTGGCTGTCTCCTAGATTCAGGTGCTTCCTTGGCTATAAAATTTACCTCAGCAGCTTGATCACTTGCTTTTCCCTACTGAGCGGAGTTCTCAGCATTGGGAACTTCCTTAACCAAAGGGGTTAAGGGGGTAGAGGATGGGTTTGAAGAAGAAGAGGGTGTTTGTTCAAAAGAAGGAATTGGCTTGGGAGGAATAGAAGGATTGGTGGTTTGAGTTTGATGTTGTACTGGAGAAGGGTAAGGAACTGGTGAAGGAGGTAGAGAGGAATGGTCTTGGCTAGTGATTGGTGATGAAATGTAGATAGGAGAGGATTGGTTATAGATATTAGAAGAAGGAATGTTAATGGGAGAATTTGTAGTGTTGGTAGGAAATGGTGAATCTACAGTTGGTAATTCAGTCTATACAAGAGTAGAAACTATGGGGATTGAAGAATGCACAGGAATAAAAGAAGGGGTAGGGATTTCATTTACCTTTGGGTTAGCTGTTTGACCCAAGCATGGGTCATCTTGAGGTTGCTCATGCTGAGTAGAAGGTACCTCAACTTCAGAGTCAGAGGGTAAGGAGATGTTGGGATATTGAGGAACAAACTCCTCAAGAATATCGGATTGGGTTACTCCAACATCTTCCTCGCTGCTCACCACCTGAATATTACACTTTAGAGGTCTATGGGTGGAAGAGCGCTTGCGCTGAGTGCCTTTAAATTTTGTAATTACCTCATCAAGCTCAACTGCAGCATCTTCCTTAGACTTCTTGGCCTTGCCCTACTCCTCAGTTTCTTTTGAGACTGCTAATTTGCGCTTTCTTTGGTGCAAGGTTTCCTCAGCCTCAGTCTCTTCTTCTTTATCCTCTACCATTTTCTCAAAGGACTCAGCTTCTCTTTGGGTGCGGGTTTTGGCAACCATTCTCCTTCACTGGTGCTTAGCAGAGCTTCACTAGACTTGGCAGGACTCTTCCCCTTAGCCTTGGAGGAAGTAGCCTGCTATGCTGAGGAGAAGGTGGCTGCAATCTTCTCAAAGATGCTTGAAATAAGGGTGTTGCCAAAGTTTGAATCATCCCCAAAATCAGCCACAAAGGGGTCTTCCTCCTCCTTGCTGATATCCACAGGTACTACTATTGGTACTGACTTCAGCTTATGCTTCTGTTTGGCTTTGTTGTACCTAGCATGCACCTTTTGGTGGGTCAGCTTGCTGAAGTGAGACATCTCTAACGTCTTCTTTACTAGTAGAATTGATCTACCAGACTCCCCCAAAAACTCACCCAAATTGACTTTCACTGCCCTCATTATCTTAGATATGAGGTAGCCATAGTGATAGACGGTAGTCACTTTGGTCAGGTGATGGAGTATCATCACTGGCCAGTTAAGTTTCTTACCCTCTACCATATGGTAGACCACACACCTTTTGAAATAGGTGCACCTAGTAAACAAATCAGTCTTTGGCAGCAACAGCTTCATAACTAACTCATGGCACATCCTGGCTTCCTAAGACATCCTGCTGGCTGCAATTTCCCCAGATACATAGTTGGCAAGGAGTTCCCAATCTTCAGGCATAACCACTGTATCTTCGTCTCCAGACCTTTTGAGCTGAGTGCCTGAATTGGGCATGTTGAGAATGCTCAAAATGAGCCTGCTATAGATCAATGGGGTCTTGCCTGCACACTCCATCATCAAGACATCATTGAAGCCCTCAATAGTGTATAAATGAGTGTAGAAGGCTCTCATGAGTCATGTTATTGCTAGATCCTCCATCCTTAGAAACGCAATGAGTCGCAGTTCTTGTTTAGCAGAAGTCCTTCATAATGAACCATATAGACTGGGCCAAAGTCTAGGTCATCTACTGAAGCGATTTTGGAGATTTGAATTCCTTTCTTCAAAGTGATTTTCTCCATTTTTCCTTGATTGTCTACCACAATCTTCATCGTAATAGTTTCCTTGAGTCTATAGGTACTTTTGATTTTCACCATTTGAGGAATTTTGGGAAGGTTTTGAAAGAGAAGAGGAATTTCTAGGGTTTGAATGCTTTAGGATTTAGATTCAGAAAGCAAGTAAACCTTCTCTCTTCATCAGTTTAACTTTTATAGATAAAGACCCATTTCAGAGGGTACGTGTCACAATCTCAGCTTAAGATGAATAATTAATGCTGTGATTAACAACTAATGAACCACCTCAGCAAAACGATGAGTTTGTAAATGACGGTTCCACTTTAAAAGTACATCATTTTGAAACATGGAGATTGAAATAAAACCGCGAAACTGAATCTCATTTTATTACTTTAGGAAAATTGATGGTGTTTATCCACGTGTCTTCTCAGAGTTTGGTCTTCAACACTTAGCCAAAATTTTGAGAATTTCATTTCCTTTCCTGATTCTTCTTCAACTTGGATTTGCCATACCAATTAACTGCCTTAGTACGATTAATTTCTCCTTTGGTTATGGCTTGGTGAAAATGTTAGCATGTTGTTCTTCAGAAGGAACATACTTCAGCTTAACATCGCCTTTCAGTACGTGATCTCTAATAAAGTGATTTCTAATATTGACATGCTTCATTCTTCCATGCTGGACTGGATTCTTAGATAAATTGATTGCGCTCTTCTTGTCACACATGACTTGAGACAATTAGACTTGATTCCATAGTCTTCCAATTGCTGCTTTATCCAAAGAAGTTGGGCTACGCAACTTCCTACTGCCATGTACTCATCTTTAGCTATACTCAGCGTAACTGAAGTTTGCTTCTTGCTATACCAAGAAACAATGAATTCTCCAAGAAAGAGGCATCCTCCTGTTGTGCATTTTCTATCCAACTTATCCCTTCCATAGTCTGCATCTGTGAATCCCTTAGGAGTGAAATCTGAACTGTTGGGATACCATTGACCTGCTAGAGTTGACTCTTACAAGTATCTGAGAATTCTCTTGACAACTGCTAGATGGGATTCTCTAGGATTAGCTTGGTAGCGAGCATAGTAGCACACAACATACTGAATGTCTGGCCTGCTGGTAGTGAGATAAAGAAGAGAGCCAATGATTCCTCTATAGAACTTGCTATCTACAGGTTTTCCTGCTTCGTCTTTACCCAATATAGTATCAGTGGCCATGGGAGTTTACATTGGTTTTGAATGGACCATGTCAAATTTCTTCAAGACTTCTCTTGCATACTTAGCCTGACTGATGAAAATTCCATCTTCAGTCTGCTTGATTTGAAGACCAAGAAAGAAATTGAGCTCTCTCATCGTAGACATTTCGAACTCGCTCTTCATTTCATTGCTGAATTCCTTGCACAGTTTTTCATCAGTTGCTCCAAAAATGATATCATCAACATATATTTGGACTAGCAACACATCTTCCTTTCTTCGCCTGATAAACAAAGTCGTATCTGCTTTTTCTCTTTGATAGCCTTTGCTAATTAAGAAATTAGTCAACCTCTCATACCATGATCTTGGCACCTGCTTTAATCCTTAGAGATCTTTCTTCAGTTTGAAGACATGCTAAGGATTTTTGGCATCTTCAAATCCTAGAGGCTGGCGAACATATACTTCTTTTTGGATGAATCCATTTAAGAAAGCGCTTTTAGCATCCATTTGAAATAATTTCATGTTCATATGGGATGCGAAAGCACAGAGGATTTGAATGGCTTCAAGTCTAGCTACCGGGGTATAGGTTTCATCAAAATCAATGCCTTCTTGCTGGTTGTAGCCTTGAGCGACAAGCCTGTCTTTGTTTCTGACAACATTTCCATCTTCATCAAGCTTGTTCTTGGAGACCCATTTGGTGCCAATTATTGATCTTCCTTTAGGCTTAGGAACTAGATCCTAAACTTCATTGCATTTGAACTAATCTAGCTCTTCTTGTATTGTGATCATCTAGTAGTCATCTCTTTCTACATCTTCAAACTTCTTGGGTTCGATCAATGATATGATGGCTGGATGACTCATCATCCTGCTGAGCTGTCCCCTTGTCATTACTGGATTGTGAAAATCATTGACTATGCTGTTAGGCGGATGGTTGCGATGAGCACTAATTTCTCTAGGTAGACTTGGTTCAGCTACTGGAGGACTGATAATTGGATGCTGAGGAGGTGATTGATCTTCTCCATCATTGAAGTTGATTGAGAGATCTTCATCGTTATCTTTGATTTCCTCAGCATGGGGATCCTATGTTGAGTTGGGTAACTCAGCATGCTATGTATTGAGCGAATTTGAAAACTAAGTGACTCCTTCATCTTCTTCATTTGGACATCTTTCTACAATGTTAGTTTTATCGTAATCTACATGCATACACTCCTCTAAGAGATCGGTTCACTTGACATATATTTTATATGCCCTACTATTAGTTGAGTATCCTAGAAAGATACCTTCATCAGACTTAGGATCAAACTTTCCTAATTGCTCTTTGGTGTTTAGAATAAAAATCTACATCCAAAGATCTGAGGTAACCAATCTTAGGCTTGCACCCTCGCCAAAGCTTATAGGGAGTTTTTTCAAGAGTTGAGCGAATTAAAACCCGATTCAACATATAACATGATGTGTTAACAGCTTCTCCCAAAAAGTATTTTTGTAGATTGTTATCACTCAGCATGGTTCAAGCTATTTCAACTATAGTCCTATTCTTCCTTTCTACAACCCCATTTTGTTGAGTATAGGGAGAAGAGAAGTTGTTCTCAATGCCATGCACTGAATAGAATTCTTCGAAATGGAAATTCTGGAATTCACGTCCATGATCACTTTGGATTCTACTGATTTTAGTTCCTAGTTCATTCATTATTCGATTATTGAGCTTGATAAAAGATTCATAGGTCTCATCTTTGCTGCTCAGCAAGACTACCCATGTGAATCTCATGAAGTCATCGACAACAACTAGAGTGAATCTCTTACCACCCAATCTCATAGGTTGAATTGGGCCAAAAAGGTCTAGGTGTAGCAATTCCAATGGTCGCTTAGTTACTACATGATTAGTAGATCTAAATGATTTCTTAACTTGCTTACCAAGCTAGAAAGCTGAGAAAAGTTTATCCTTTTCAAAGCTGATGCTGGGTAACCCCACAACTAATTGCTTTTTATCTAGTTTGGACAAAATGTTCATATTAATATGACCCAACCTTCTGTGCCATAGCCAAGCATTTTCCTCCTTAGATATGAGACGTACATTAGAGGAGCCAAGGGATAAATTAACCATATAAACATTATTTGTTCTAGGAGCATAGAGTATGGTTGAGTTAGTCTTACTGTCAATTACTGAGCATCCTGCTGAGTTAAAAATCACCTTCCTACCTTTATCACAGTGCTAGGCTACACTGAGCAAGTTGAACTTCGGTCCTTTGACTAGAGACACTTCCTCGATTGAGGGAGATATGCCAACAGTGCCACACCCTACAATCCTGCCTTTCTGGTTGTCTCCAAAACTAACACTTCCATTTCTCTTGCGTTCCAATGAGATGAACTGCTTTCATCTCCTGTCATATGCCTTGAGCATCCGCTATCCAAGTACCACATTTGAGAGTCATCGGCGAATCTAATGCTAACCTGCAAAACAATTAAGTTTTCTTAGGTACCCATGGTTTTGAGCTGGGTCCTCCCTTGTTAGTAGTGCTTATGTTTGTCCAATCATATTTGTCATAATAACCATTTTTATGTCTACATTTTACTGTGACTTGTCTAGTTTTCCCATAAAAATTGCACACAGTTTTTGTCTTGGACTGGCTCGCTTTCTTCTATTTAGAGGATTTGCTCCTCTTTGAATTGCGAGTTTGGTTATTCAGAATTTGATTGTTAGCAGGAGGAGGATCCTCTTTCTTCTTGAATACTGATACCTCAGCAATCATCTCATCTAATTTATTAGTGAGCTTACTGATAACACATTCTTGATACTGAATATCAAGCAATAAGGAAGCATTAGTATCTTCCAAATCATCACTTCTCCTCACTATCTCTTTGATGTTTTTCATTGATTTATTTGTTAGTTTCATTACATCAAAGAGAGCCTGGGTGAATTCTTCAATTGATAAAGAAATATCAGAATGTACCTTAGTATGCTTATCTTTCTCCTTATCATGCTCAGCTTCAGAGTTGTCAGCAGAAGACTTTGAACTAGAGGTAGATGTTGAGCGTTCGCCATAATTGTTGAAAGCCATCAAGCAGAGATTAGCTAAATCAGAGACTTCTTTGTCAGAAGATGAAGATTAATCTGAGTTACTCCAAGTGGCAGCAAGAGCTTCAATCTTCTTGGAGAATCTCTTCTTGAATCTGTCCTTCTTTGTTTTTGGATAGTTTGACTGGATGTGACCTTTTTCTCCACACCCATAGCACTTGATGTCTTTGCTGCGCTCTTTTCTTAGTCCTCCCTCAGCTCCACATTTATGCTGAGTTGACTTGATTTTAGCGGGAAACTTCTTTTGATTGAACTTCCCATCTTTCTTTATGAAGTGTTTAAAATACCTCATAAGAAGAGCCATGTCTTCATCAGATTCGTAGTCGATGGACACATCAGATGATTCAGCTTTGAGGATAATGGCTTTACTATCCTTACCCCAATTTCTCTTGGAGTCATCTGAGTACTTTCTCAGTGACATCTCATGTGTCAGCAAGGTGCCTATCAGCTCATCATAGCTGTGGGTCTTAAGGTCGTGAGCTTCCTCGATTGCGCTCTTTCTCCCACTTTCCTACCAATAAGATATAAGTTCAAAATATGAACAGGTGTTGTCAGTACTGCTTATCTAAATAGAAATATGGTGACCACTGTAAGTGTACAGTTACAATGTAGTATTAAACGATATCCATCCCATAAGGAAGGACTAGCTCTAAAGATCAACAAGAAAAACAGAATAAAGAAAATAAAATATTTTTGGATTTTAATTGGGAGGATTAGAATGAAGAATGGATAGATATATGTATGGAAGACTAGAGATTCTAAATATATAGAGTTTCCCTACGAAATAAGTATAGCAAAGAAAACATGCAAGTTCAACAAAGTTATTATATTCACTAGACTAATTTAACATAATCGATTCTAGACACTCAGATGTTTAATGATTCACCATAGAGCAACACATGAAATGACTTTTCTAAATCTAGTGTAAATGAATTAAGACAATTATATAAACCTGGACAACAATATTACTATGCTTAGTACGGGTTGCTCTCACATAGACACATTTAGCAAGTTACCATTCCAAAAATGTTGGCTCACTAAACAGCGTTAAAATCACAGATCCAGTGATTATACAAAATCTCGTTAACCCCAAAACTATTCTTAAAGTTAAGTCAAAGGCATATAACTTGGTTAATATAAAGGACTCAACACGAAATATGCATTATGACACATAGACATATCATAAACTTCAAAATAGAAAGTATAAGTAGAGAGCAAAGCAAAGTTGTAAGGTATGCAAGTGAAAGATAAAGCTGATCAAACAGTATCCACTCTTTAATGGGAGTTACCAATTCTCGCAATTCCTACGTCTACTTTTAATTCGATATTGGCCCGTACAGAACCTCCACTAGGATGCTATTCTTTGTGAATATCGAACAAACGAATGTTGAAGAATGAAAACTTTTATTGAAAAGTGATTTGCAAAGTACACTTTTACAACAATTGCTCGAATATGTAGAGAAATGTAGTGATCGAAATAAGGATTTGAATCACTTAAAAATTTTCTCACTAACACTTATTAACGTAGTGAAAACTAAATAATTTCGCTCTATATCTACTCACACACTATATATCTCACTTTTCTAATTCCAATGCCACACCATGCATGAAATTTGTAAGGTTTAGAGCCCTATTTATAGAGTTCGAAGGGTTACATCTATCCAAATGAAGAGTTGTGACCATTGGCAAAAGATTGCATCACTTCATTATGATTGGTTGAGAAGCTTTATTCTTATCCACAATGGATAGGCATCTATTCATGATTTGTTTACTTCTGATAAATGTCTTTTCATTGGTAGCTAATGGTGGTTGATGGCGGTTGATCATTCTTATCTGGCGTTTGGTAGTTAAGAAGATTTTACCCAAAAAAACTGTCCAAGTCGCGATCGTGAATCTTTGTTTGATAATATTCTGCTTCTGCAGTGTAGCAAGTCGCGATCATGAATTGATATCAAGACCGTGAATTGTGTTTTTCTTCAGAATACTTCTTACAACTTCACCGATCTTCGACAGTATCGATCCTAAGCCAAATCTTTAAGTTCCATGCATCTTTTTGCACCTTTTTCACTCTTTTTACATAGAATTCCACTTTAGATAATTTTACTCCCAAGATTTACTTAGTATCTGCATTTGCACCAAAAACAACTACATACCACGTGAAATCTTTTATATGAAGTATAAAAATGACTTAATCTATAGTGTTATACCACGTGAAATCTTTTATATGAAGTATAAAAATGACTTAATCTATAATGTTTAGTGTGTAAAATTATACTGATAATAAGTGTAATTATACACTTATCACAAAACTAAGGAGTAACACGTGTGTGCAGTTCACACACCACATGGCTCCCACTATTTCATCTCACTTTCACACTATGAAATAGTCATAGACTTTGTCTTATTACATCAATGAACATGTACATATACTTAATACTATACATATGATACCCATGTGATACACAATTTAGAAACAATCATTTATATACAAAAAAGATGCCTTAGTTTTGATAAACAATAATCTGAAACTGTTTTTACATTTGTGACTAATAAAGACATATCACTCCATTTTCCTCTAAGGCATATATAATGTCTAACAAAATCACACTTGCACTAGAGCCGAGTGCCCATGTACTTCATGCCATACTAATTAAAATGTCGATTATGCTTAACCTAAGTAAATGGCTTTGTTAGCCCATTTTATAGATTCCAATCCGTAAGGATGTATTATATCCTTTCTAGCTATTATCTCTTGAATGAGATGGTAATTTCTGAGTATGTTTTTGTTTCTTCAATGAGATCAAGGTTCCTTTGCATGAGCAATAGCCCTAATGTTATCACAATATACCATTAATAGATTTACAATGTTTGACACCATGTCGACATCACAAATAAATCACTTCACCCAAACTTCTTATTTAGCTCCTTTAGATGCAAATATATAATCAAACTTAATGGTTGAAAAAGCAATTGTATCTTGTTTGAAACTTTTCCAAACAACCATCCCTCAATTGAAAATAAACACATAACTAGATTGGGATTTATAATAGTCCCTATTAGTTTGAAGTCTCTCACTAGTTTATCCCTTCATAGTGAGATCACTTTCTCCATAAACTAAAAACGTATCCTTTATCCTTCTTAAGTACTTGAGGATAGTTTAAACAGCCATCTAGTGCTTCTCACCTATATCAGATTAAAATTTGATGGTGATGCTCGATGCATGTGAGACATCTAGCCAAGTGCATACTATAGCATACATGATGGATCCTATTACTGAAGCATAGGGTATTCCATTCATGTGTAGTCTCTCCTCTTGTATTCTCGAATACTCAGATTTATAAAGGTTAATCTCGTGAGACATTGGGAGTTAACCCTTTCTTAACTAATCAAGGTTAAATTTATCCAAAACCTTGTTTATGTATATGCTTTGAAAAATACCTAGTAGCCTCCTAGATCTATCATGGTAGAGCTTTATACCAAGTATAAAAGCTGCTTCTCCAAGGTCTTTCATGGAGAACATCTTTGACAACCAGGACTTAACTATGTAAAGAAAAGGAACATCGTTTCCTATTAGTAATATATCATCAACATATAATACAAGGAAATCAATCACACTACAATTAGCCTTCTTCTATACCTTTGGCTCATTAGTGTTTCACACAAAACCAATTTCTCGAATTGTCTCATCAAACCTAATATTCAACTTCCTTGATGTTTCCTTTTGTCCATAAATGAACCTTAGCAACTTGCATACCTTCGAGCCATCTTCAAATACAAAACCTTCAGGTTGTATCATATATACATCTTGAACGAGGTTCCAGTTAGGGAATGTAGTTTTCACATCCATCTTTTGGATCTCATAATCTTTTATGTGCAACGATGGTAAGGAGTATCCTGATAGAATTTAGCATGGCTACTAGTGAAAAGGTTTCATCATAGTCAATACCTTCCTTTTGACTATAACCTTTTGCAACTTGCCTTGCTTTATTAGTAATTACATTACCATCCATGTCATTTTTCTTCTTGAAAACCCATTTGCATCCTATGGGCTTAATTCCAC
>CATIWQ010020629.1:0-18374 GCA_949673415.1 Euphorbia schlechtendalii | reverse complement strand
AGATTTTGATGAAATATTCCATTTGTATATTCTATCATGCTTAAATGATGTGCACATTTTTCTATATAGATATTTATTTTAAATTATTTTGTATTTTATAACATAAATATCCAATTTTAAAACTTCTTTGATTAACATTATTATTAGTTAATACTTTAATTAATAAATTTCTTAATTCTTCTATATTATATGATCCAGATAATAATTCTATTACAAATTCTTCAACATTCATTTTGAGTCATTTATCCATAATCCTCCTAGAGATCTTCAAATGGTAGTGTTCCTCGTCTCTAATTTTGTCTTTAATTTAAAAAATTATAATTTAATAAAATAAATTAAAAAAATATTTTAAAATTAATTACAAATACAAAAAAGTATAAAAAGTACATACACGAAATCGGGGATCTGCCTCGCTAAACTTTGGCTTTTGGCAAGCCTAGCCAAACTTTGGCGAGGCTCCTTGCCAAATTCAGGCAAGCTGGAATTTATCGCCATTTTTGAATTTTCGGGATTTTCCCCTACAAATATTTGGGGAATTTTCAGTAATCAAGACCGGAAATTTTAGAGAAAAATATAGCTTTTAGAACTGCAACAAATTTCAGGAATTAAGCAAGTATTTTTGGGATTTACACCACGTTTTCAACATAAAAAACTAAAAGATGACGAGGACTACTTCCTAAGGTCGAGCGGATATTTTCGAAGTGGATTCGCTCCTTTAAGGGTAAGCCTCTAAGTTCCTAGAACTGCTGATTTCGTGTTCCTTGTTTACTACTTCTTCTTATTTCATTTGTGGACCTAAGATTTTTATTATTCTATTTTTTCTAAATGTTGTAATTTTCCTTATTCATCTGTAATTTCTTTATTAAGGGAGTTACATGCTAGAATACCCCCACGAAGGGAATAAAATTATATTCCAGGATAACAGCCCTCACTATTTTACCATGCGAGCAATTTCATTAATTAAAACGAGAAACCAATGTGTTAATAAAATGAATAATTTTATTTCAATAACAAATCCATTACCGTGATTTTTTCAATAGGCCACACGGGCTTTGCTAAAGCCAAAATCGAACATACAAGCAATATGTTGTAATATACCATGTGCTAACCTTTGTGGATGCAGGTAGATTAGGTTAGATGTATGATTAGGATTTTAATTTTCCTTAGGCTATCACAATTTTACTTATTTTTTTGGGAAATGCAATTAATAGATTAGGTGAGCGGTTGCATTCCCGAGGTTTTACAATTTTTAATCTTTACTTTTCCGCATTTATTTACTACTTTATGGATGGTTTATCATTTTTCAAAATATATGTGAATCATGAATTATAAACTCGAAAATGGCATAAGTACTAATATGCACAATTAAGAAACGTGGTTTTTTGTAGATGTAATATAATGTTATCCAATAAGAAATAGGTTACTTATCCCAAACCCTAATCTCTATTTCTTATTGGGCCGTCTCCCAGACGTTAGGCCTCACGAGACTTTAATTCCTGAAAAGAACTAATTCAGGTGGCGAGATTCGGGTTCGTCCAATCTAAATTAATGTTTTCGCTTTCTCAATCTAACTTTTTTTGGGTCCACGACCCGGTATGAATTTATTTTCACTTAAACACCGCGGTGGATTGAGCATCTCATTTCGTGCTCTCTCGGCCCATCGCTCCATGTTATCCGCTCAAAGTGGCGACCCTGTTGGGGATTTTTCTTAAACTTTTTTTAAAAGTTTTTGCTTTTGGATAATTGCAGAAAATTATTAATCAACATTATTCCGTATTTTCTTAATTATGACATATTCCTAATAACACATTACAATAGAGGGGATTAGCCCGTAAGATTAAGGTGCCCTATTACCGCGAAGCCTTCTCTTGTACTAATCTGCCTCCCTGAGAAAAGATAATACTTGAGCGGGTGGAGCACTTGTTGTTATATCCCATTTCTAGAACCACCAAAGTAAAGCATGCGAGGTTTGCTCGCATGCAAACAAAGGGATGGAGAGTCACTCACCAGTTACATAAAGTAGTGGATGTTTATCTAGTGGTAATGCTTGCAAGACCAACTGAACTAGCAGGGGTACGGTTGTTGATAGAGGGATCCCGAGACTTGTACCACTACCACCTGGCGAGGTTGACAATCCTAAGCTTTGATGATCTGTCGCACCACCATCTTGATAGGGAACAAGCCATTGGGCTTTGTAACGTGTTTGTATTTGGGTCAGAATACCCACTAATTCATGTTTTGAGTTGTTGTCAAGGTTCAACCCAAGGGTGAATGCTTTGACTGACGAGGGGAGGAGCATAGAAGAGGATCCACTAGCAGAGGTGTTCTCCATGGAGAGGGCTGAATCTCTAGGAGACACAGTAGAAGCAATCTCTGGGAAGATGCCAGTAAGGGTGCCCATCGACCTTGATGCATATGTCCTTAAATCAAGGAGGAAAGGAATATGGAAGAAGGGCCCTCGGTCGAAGGGGAGACCATCCTATATGGGAAGAAGCCCATTAACTTGGATTCATACAAATTGAAGGGACAACGTAGCCAACCAGAAGATAGATATGATCAATGCCCCTAGGTAAATTCAACAGAAACAAGGGTGCTAGAGGATGGAGTGCTGAGGGTTACCAGGAGTGGACGGGTATTCCGAAGAGAAGTGGTGGTACAACTTAATGACTCCAGGCCCAAAGAAATTGCAAGGGAGCAACCTGATCCACAACTAACCTCGAAGGTGGATGAGGATATACTGGACGTAGACCCCTTGGTGAATCAACTAAAAGGGACTAAGGCAAAGTATAACATATGGAAACTACTTGAGATATCCTAGAAACACAAGATGGGCCTAGTTAAGAAGTTGATGGAAATGCCTACTACACCTATGACATCTGTGATTTAGATGTGCGTCGCTATTGAGGAAGGGATCGCTTCCCGTTAAATGCCATCCATAACCTTTGATCAATCTGAGCTGCCACGAGAACTAGGGTTGGACAACAGGGCCTTATTTATCAAGGTCTGAATTTTTGATCGGGCAATACCATACGTGATGGTTTATGATGGGTCAGCCCTTAATCTAAGCCCAATCAAGGTCCTACCTCATTTGGGGCTAAGGGAGGATATGTTGGCCAAGTCAAAATCGGTGATTCGTGCTTACAATTATTCCAAGAGAGGGGTAGTGGGTAGTTTCGAAGCAAAGGTCAATGCAGGAGGGGTGACCTCCAATGTAAAGTTCACTATACTGGACATCCCAGTAACTTACTCGTTGCTCTTGGGTAGGCCATGGATCCATGCAATAGGAGCGGTCCCATCCACTTTGCACTAAAAGATAAAGCTTATCCATAATGGGAGGCCAATAACTATTGAAGCAGATGAGGAATCAGTAATGGCGGTAGCCGCGTTTAAGGAAAGGGAAGCGTAGGGACTCTGGGTGGTGGTCACCACTAAAGATAAGAAGGGGCATGGGACACCGAAAGGGTATCGCTTCTTCCCCGGAAGCTTGAGTGCTCTTATGAAAAAGTAGGGCTTCATCCTAGGAAAAGATTTGGGTAAACATCACCAGGGGATCATCAAAGCTTTAGACCTTATCCTCATATGGGTTAGGTTTGGGTTTCACCTCAAACAGGAAAATGTACAAGCACAAGAGACCCTTATTCTACAACATGGTTAGCATCTGCGAGGTAGAGGATAGTAAGGCATATCTAGGGGAGCTGGAACCGTCAATCTTGAATGGGGAAGAGGTCAAAGGGCATGAAATATTTAATGATATGTTTGACTTCTCGATTAGAAAGCTAATTGAACAACCTAAGGAGCCCTTCCTTGAAGAAGAACTAGTCCTGGCCATGGAAGTGACCCCAACTGAGGATGAACCGACCGAACCCGTGAGAGGTGAAGCACTAGAGGATGCAATAGCAGCATTCACAAAGGCCATTAGTGAGCTGATGAAGAAGAAGGGTAATGCACAATACTGGGATATATCAAGCACCGTCAGACTCCTTGCAGAAAAACTGGCATAGGCCACCCTTGAAGCTGAACCAACTCCTGACTCACCTGCTGCAACAAATGTAGGCCCTCCGCATGTAGAGGATGAAAAAGATGATGATGTAATAATGAACATTTTAGATGTGTTTGACAATTTTTCCTACGAGGGTACTTCAATGAAATATGACAATTTTGCTTACTTGTTTGATGTTCTGCCTAATGGCTCCACGCATTCATATGATCATACGCATGATGTCTTTAACATTCATGATGCATCATTAAACAAAACTAACTTGGGTATAAACGAGTAACAAAAAATGGTGACAATTTCCAATGATTTGACTCTTGAAGAAAAGAGAGAGACCACAAATGTACTTAAACATCACGTGCTAGCATTTGCTTGGTCATACAAACACATGCCTGGGGTGGACAGACAGATCGCAGAGCACCATATCCCAACTAACCCTCAGATCAAACCAGTAAAATAGAAGCTTCATCGCTTAAGACTCGAATGGGCAGAAAAGGTCATGGTTGAATCGGCAAAACAAATTGAAGCTAAGTTCTTGGAAGTGGTTTAAGTACCCGACATGGTTGGTTAACATATTCTCGGTCGTAAAGAAGGACTGTAAGGTCAGAGTTTGTATGGATTTTAGGGATCTGAATAAAGCCTACCCAAAGAAAAATTTCTGCCTACCCCACATAGATGTTTTAATTGACAACGCAGTAAGGGCAGCTATGTATTCATTCATGAATGGTTTTTTAGGCTAAAATCATATACTAATGGCTATAATGGACAAAGTTAAGATAGCTTTCATCACCGAATGGGGTGTATACTGCTACAAGGTAATGCCATTTGGTTTGAAAAACGCTGGCGTAATATAACAGTGGGCTATGACAACCCTACTTCATGATATGATCCATAAGGAAGTGGAAGTTTATGTTGATGATATGCTCGTCAAATCCAACACCAGAGAAGAACATCCAATTATCTTAGACAGATTCCTCACCAGGATCGAGAAGTACAATCTATGCTTGAACTCTAAATACTGCATATTTGGGGTAACTTCACGGAAACTTCTGGGGCACATAGTTAGCAAAAAAGGAATTAAAATGGATCCTGATAAAAGTAAAGCCATCAGAGAAATACCCACGCCAAAAACAAAGAAAGAAGTCCGATCATTTCTGGGGTCCTTACAGTATGTCAGTAGATTCATTGCCACACTCACCACCATGTGCAAACCGATTTTCAAACTATTACGAAAAGACCAACTAGTGGTTTGGAATGACCAATGTCAGGTTGCGTTTGACAAAATCAAACAATACTTGTTAAACCCACCGGTCCTCCACCCACCAGAACCTAGAAAACCCCTGATCCTATACCTAGCGATTGAGGAATCATCGGTCAGAGCTATGCTTGTGTAAGAACTCGAAGATAGGAGTGTGCATGTAGTCTACTACCTAAGCAAGAAACTACTCGAATATGAGACCCGCTACACACTAGTAGAGAAAATCTGTACAATGATGATTTGGTTGACAAAGAAGCTACACAACTACTTCCAGTCTTACCGAATAAAAGCTATCGCAAAGATAAACCTAATAAAATACTTATGCCAATCACCAAAGATGACTGGGAAATTCTCAAGATGGTTATTATTGTTATTTGAATTTGACATTGAATATGTGACCAAGAAGGTCATTAGGGGGTGAGCAGTCGCCAAATTCTTAGCAAATCAACCCTTGGACTCTGATTACGTTGAAGACCTAGAATTCTAGGTTGAGCAACTAGCATTGGTAGAGGACTCCCGTACAGAGTAGAAAATGTTCTTCGATGGCGTAATGAATAAAAATGGGGCTGACCTAGGTGTCGTCCTGATAACTTCGCAAAATGAAGTCATACCTCTTTCCAAATGATTGGAGTTCCCAATAACAAACAATGGTACGAAATATGAGGCTTGTCTGTTTAGGTTGGAGGCACTTCAGAAAGTATGAGCAAAAGAAGTGTCGGTAGTTGGGGACTCAGCTCTGGTTATAAGATAAGTTATTGGCGAGTGGGAGATAAGGGAAGAATCACTTCACCCCTATGTGGAAGCAGTATTGAAGGCCTCACAAAACTTTTCAAAGTGCATTTTTCAACACGTACCAAGGGATGAAAACCAAATGGTCGATACACTTGCTACGCTAGCATCAATGTGGGAAGGCCCCTAGACTCAATCAATTAAGCTAGTTGTACTATAAACAGCCAAAGAACCTTTCTATTGTCATCTAGTGGAGTATGAGGGTGAGCATGCCACTGGTAGTTGGTTCTTCGACATCGTCAAAGTTTTGCATACGGGGAAATACCTAGAGGCCGCAACACACTTGAAAAGAACTTCATTACGATTATTGGCGATGCAATTTCGATTAGTAGATGGGGATTTGTTCAAATGCACACCTGAAGGGCTATTACTGAGATGACTCACTAAACAAAGGCCCTACTAATCATACGGTGAATGCATGGGAGACTGTGGGTCACACATGAATGGAATGGCACTTTCAAAGAAAATATAGTGCTAAGGATATTACTGGAAAACAATAGTCTCAATCTGCAAAATTGAAGTGTAAATATGCCACGAGAGCAAATTTATGGTGATATCAGTCATATACCTCCATCCGAGCTCCATAGCTTATCCACTCTTTGGCCATTCTTAGAGTGGGGTATCGACATCATCGGTGAGATTCGATCAAGCTCGACTAATGGACATTGCTTTATCATAGTAGCGGTCGACTACTTTTCAAATGGGTAGAGGCTGAATCTTACACCAATATCACCGCTAAGAAGATGGCCAAGTTAATGAAAAAGCATATCTTCACCTGATATGGTATCCCGCATTACATCGTATCAGATAATGGGGTTCGATTCTAAGCAGCTACATCAGACCTAATGGAGAAATACAGGATCGAGCACCAACAATCATCACCATACAGACCATAAGCCAATAGGGCAGTAGAGGCAGCCAACAAATCGACTAAGAAAATTTTGAGTAAAATGGTTGTTACCTACAGGGATTGGGCTGATAAGTTGCCGTTCACAGTATGGGGATACAAAACCAACATAAAAACTCCCACTGATTAAACCCCTTTCTCATTGGTGTATGAATGGAAGTAGTTCTACCAGTTGAAATGGAAGTAAAATCTCTCCGAGTGACCTTAGAAGCAAGACTAGAGGAGTCAAATTGGGCAAGAGCCAAATTTGAATGGCTAAACATGATATATGAGCAATGTCTAAAGGCATTGGATCACTTGTAGATGTATCAACAACGCAAGGCTAGGGCGCACAATAGCTGGGTTAAATTCAGAAGCCAACCATTGAAGGCTGGAGACCTGGTTTTGAAGCAAATGAGACCCTCAAATGTGGATGTCTGGATAAAGTTTCGCCCAAACTGGGAAGGTCCTTATGTGATGAAGAAAATCTTAAGTAAAGGAGCCGCCAAGATCATGGACATGGATGACAAGCTCAAGTGCTACCACGTTTAAAACTAAAAGATATAAATCAACAAAAGTAGTATACCAAAAAAGAGAGAAAAAGTAGTCCGCCAGATAGCACTTGGCTATCTAGGAAACAATTATGACCATTATTGTATAAAAATCGGAAGAGCCCGTTGAGTTGGAAAACCTATGAAGAGAGGCTCAGGCAAAAATTAAGGCACTGTGAGGAATAGAGGGACCACGAATTATAAAACCTATTCTAGACTAGCTGGTGGCAGGATTCAAATCATTTGAAAACTTGTACCCTTTTTAAAGTCATTTAATGAAATGTGTTATGTTTGCAAAGATTTATGTTTATGTTATATGGATGTGTGCATAAAGAATATCACAAGTAAATAAAATAAATTTCGATAAAATCTCAAAATGTCGAAAGCAATTCAAAAGACCAAAAACGTAAGTCTAGAAAGTAAATCAATGACCAAATAATAATATAGATCTATGGGTGCCAATCATTCTATCGGGCATGCTTCCTTGAAGTATGAGGGAGAGGGTTCAAGCCATCCTCATCTCTCTCCCACTCACATGACACCCTAAGATGTTGGTTAGCATTCGGAAGACTCTTGATCTCACCTAACCACCCGTAGTAGAGCTCATCGGTATTTGTAGTCTTTGGAGCACTATAGTTCAGTTTGACAAAGGTGCCACTTGCCCAAAGCCTTCGTTAATGTCTGGTGTGTTAGGACCAAAGTCATGGAAACAAGTCAAACATGGAAGTCTTTGAACTCGCTACTAGCGCCCAATACTGACTACACAGATGTGAAGGGGAATGAGAGGTAATGCCAAATAGGCCCATTAACAATACACAAAAAATTATGAACGTTTGTAGCCACAAACAGAATCTCCAACCAAGTGCTAAGCCAGCAGACCTGGGAAGCTCGATAAGGTTCCAAAATCTCAATCCAAGCCTCTTCACTCAACGAGCGATGGTCCTTTCTAACGAAACCCCTAGGACTATAATGCGAAGGAAGATACCGAGCCTTCCCCATGCGAGGATCGACTATCAAGCGAAGCTTCTCCAACAACCACACCTACGTGAATTTCATTTAAATAAGTAGCGAAAATCACAAAGAAAAAGAGGTGAAAAGGAAAATTACCTCAAGCAAGGCAAAGTGGTCACCCACTAAGTCTGGGTTCACTAAAGCAGCATCTAGGTGAACTAAGCTCTCTGCTAGAGCTAATGCTGTGGGAGAAAGACCTGTAGAGAGTGGGTCAATAACCGATAGCAAGCGAAACAAGGCAACTGCTCCAACCCCATGAATAAACTCCCTAGAAGAAGTAGAGCCACCATTAAGGGCTAAGCAAGATGGGTGCTGGGTGTAGTCTCGCACTAGCTAAGAATAGCATCAACTTGAAAACCTCCGATGTCAGGAGAAGCTCACAAGAAGCGTTTGCTGGATTCTAAGTTCCATAGGCCTTTAAACTTGTTCTCACCCCCAAATTGAAAGGAAGGAAAGGAAAAAGAAAGCCTCACGGGGAACACTAGAGTTGGATTCTCCGGAAAAGGAAGCTACAGGATAGTATGGTGCTCCTCGACCAAGGGGCAAATCTCAAAGATAGCAAAGTAGAAGACAAAGGTAGTCGCATCCGAAAACTTCAGGGCAACATGGATGAAAGCTGTATTCACGAGCCTAGAAGCGAGGTATTGGAGGCCTCGCCCCCCAAACCCATCAAGCTATTGCCAATCGGGCCCTCGGATGGTACGGAGAAAGGCCCTGAGTCACTCATTGTGTGTTGACATCGGTGAGCAAAAACTAAAAGTAATCCCTCAAAACCAGTGTTGCCTACACACCTCAACTAGAAACGTTAGCATAACATATTCATTCATTCATTCATACACATAACACATTCACAAACAAGCATCCAATTTCATAAAACAAAGACGCAACAAGTAAGGACCTGGCACGCAACAGCCAAAGTCCCCTCCACTTATGATAAAAGCCAAGTTTTCGAAGTTCTACAAAAAGCTATCTAAGAATCCAGTTCAAAAAGAAAAATAAAAGAAACAAGGCTAAAAAATAAAAGCTCCTATGCATCACCTATATACCGTCTCCACCCACTAGGTCCCCAAGCACCATGGTAGCCATCTCGAAGTCTTCAGGGTAAAGACTCCTAGAAGTGCCAATGATCGAGCCTTGTATAGGAGGGGCCTAAGGGGCACCTAAGAAGCCAAAGTCCCATGCAGGGGTGGATAACGGCTCGGTACTCATCTCGCCGAGCAAGTAAGTGAAGTCAAAATCAAGGGTACGGGCGAAACTCTTGGAAGCAGCTTTCTTCGCCGCTCGAGCTCTCAGCAATCTGCTGTAACAGCTCCTGATATTGGGTGTCCAAACTTTGATATCAAGCGTCCAAAGCCTGGTAGCGAGAACCCAGGTCTTGATGGCTGATGTCCAATGCTTAGAAGCGACCTTCGAGCTCCCGATAGCGTTGCGCGTAGTCATCCCCTCTCGTTGATAATGCTTGCAATTATCATATATTTTAAACATAACATTTCATGCTGACATACAAAATCAAACATAAACAGGTCAAGAAAAGAAGCATAAGCGTGCGACACCGTCCTGCAATATCATCATATCCCTTAACATAAGGGAATGCTCAGCCACCCTGTCCATCCCCTCTCACGTGAACTGGAAAGTGAGTAAACAAATGTTAAACATCCCGAAACCATTACACTACGTTTAGAGATAAGATGTTTTAATCAAAGACTCATATGGGTGGTATCGGAAAGGTCGTTAGCCAGTGTGTGGAGGCTCTGCGGGAAGGGCACCTCCCTCGCCGTCTCTGTATAACTCATCAAGTTGAAAGATGAGTCAAAAGGAACCGCCTGCCTCCCCTCAATGACACCCGAGCTAGTAGAACTCACACCCCCGGGCGAGGTATTCAAATCTAGAACTCGGGCCCTCTTCCGGGCAACCTCATGCAATGACAAATAATCAGAAGCTAGATCGATGAGAACCAAATAACTAACACAACCCTCATACCTAGCAACTGATGCTAGTGCCACTAGTGCCCATACCGAAACCACAGCTCCCCGACCCCTTAACTATGCAGGAGGTCGCTTTACCTCGGGATGCATCGAAGGACGAAGTGGGAGGAGTATCTCCTGGATGAACGCCCCGTAATAACCACGATGGCCGAGGACCCTCATGCCGTGGTCCTCGAAGAATAAATGCTGCTCCTCCAGGTCGGTGATCATCGAGTGCACCCAGAATAATTCTATAGGAGGCGCAGGGGGAATGCACCTCTCAAACAATGGCTTAGTCTACTAGAATTGGATACGCTCCCCCAAGTACCACTCATACATCTTGGGGCCCTATAAAATGAAGTGGTTATGGTCCACCTCCTTCCAGGTATCCTTCACCATATGATAACTGGGGAGCTCCCTCCAGGGGTTGCGATCTACCTAAAAAATAATGAAGTCAAAATAGGGTGAGCTTCATGTAAAGGATGAATGTAGTTCTATCTACCAAAGAAAGGACCCTCACCTGCTCAAGTGTCAAATCACAAAGGTACTCGTAATAGCTATTGCGGTCTAATACATCCCCATTAAAGACCAAACAAATCTGGGACATGCAAGGATGGTCATAGGGAGCGTCCACGAACCATGGGGCGGGGAGGAAGCCATAAAAGAAAGCCCAGGCCTACATGATTAAAAAGTCAATCAATGTATATGAAAATAACTACCACTCACTAACAAAAAATGAACAAACTATACCTGAAGAACCATGGGGAAACATCGTAGCATCCTTTGATGAGCTCTCATAACTAGATCGAGAGTGAAATATGTTTGGGCTAAGATCTCCCGGGGCCAATTAAGGCCACTAAAGCTGTCCAAATTGGCCAAGGGCTCGATCAACCTGTAGTTGATCTCGCTATTCGAGATCAAGAAGAAGGTCACGCTCAGCAGGGTGATCAGAAAGGATTAGACGTATATCGAAACCTTGACCGTCTAAATAGACCATCGACCGGTCCAATATTTGACCAGCACGCTATAATGCAATACCTTGTCTCTGAGATTAACATCGAACACATCTCTAACGCGTCAGCAGGTAGAAGAAGCCTTGAAGAACCTCTCAAAGAAAGCATCGAAGCGGATCACCATCTTAGTCCAGGGCAGATTAGTGATCCCCACCACATTAGATGGGGTAATGGTAACTTCCCCAATGGGAAGGTGGAAAGTGTGAGAGATATCACACCATCTTTGAGCCAACATAATAGACGTTGCATAGGGTAGTAATGTCGGTTACAAGAACCGCGCTAGGTCAACAAAGCCTGTGGCCTCGATGGCCTGTACAAGCTTCGATCGAGATGAAGCATACGCCACCAAAACATGGATAAAGTTTCGGCTAAATTCTACTTCCTAAACGATATAAAAAATCAATAAATGTAGAAAGAAAATAATAAAGATGGGTTTTTAATAAATACCATGATCAGAGAAAGATGATCTTGAGCTGGAAAGTCGGGATCCAACATCTCTATGGGAGTAGTGAGAGTAAATATGAGCATGGTGTCACTCAATCTTAGGCCATAAGCATCGTCGAAATCGATAAAAAACACCTGGCTAATCTGTAGGCTGAAGGCAAAGGCTAGAAGTAAATCGAAGCTGCCTGCCAATGAATTTTGACAACATCTTGCTAGAGAGAAGGAAGAAAGATAATTTCTAAAGAGAGAGAGTGATAGGAAAAGTGAGGAAATAAAAGGAGGGGGTATTTATAAGAGAAATGAGCGGGCCCCACCTATTTAACTCTCTAATAAAAGCCTCCTAATGCAACAGAGCAATACATGGGACACCCTTGATATTTTTTCTAACCCACTAAATTTATATATTTCATAATGTTTTAATTTTTTATTAAAGGGGAAAAAATTTTTGCTTCACATAAATTCAATCAAATAATTAAAACAAAATGTATATTCACCTTCTAATTTACCACAGAGAAACAAACTCACATTTTATTAAAATGAGATTTGGTAGCCTTCAAAAAGGATTCAGGCATAATATCCCGGTAATTTTGACGGTAAACGAAACAACCAGATATTGACCCACAAGGGGCACACGATAACCACACCAAACCCGCCCACAAGGGCTATCAACTACCTAGGATTTCGAAGAAATGGACGACCCCATTAGAATGCGGTGCCTGAAAGAAAGGCCCATATCATCAACGATCGAGGACAAAGAAGTCACCAACTGCACCGGTCAGGTAATTTCTCGATCCCTTCATTATTTTCATTTGATCATACTGGCTATTTAACCAGTAGCGATCACATAAGAGGAAGATGTGAGCAAGGGATTTTGTACTAGCTCACGCGTTCGATGATGTTGGCTTTTCAAATTTTTTAATCCTAGAATTACACAATTTTTTATTATCCGGAGATCTTTAAATGGGAGTGTTCCTCGTCTCTAATTTTTTCTTTATTTGAAAAAAATTAGAATTTAATAAAATTAATGTAAAAAATATTTTAAAAGTAATTAAAAATACAAAAATACAAAAAAGTACAAAAAGTATAGACACAGGAATCAGGGATCTACCTCGCCAGAATCTAGCAATCTGGCGAGGCTCGCTCACCAGCATTTATTGCCATTATAGACACAGGAATCGGGGATCTACCTCGCCAAAATCTAGCAATCTGGCGAGGCTCGCTCACCAGCATTTATTGCCATTTTTGGATTTTTGGGATTTTCCCTTATAAATATTTGGGAAATTTTCGGTTATCGAGACTAGAAATTTTAGAAAAAAATATAGCTTTTAGAACTGTAACCAATTTCGAGAATTGAGCAACTATTTTCGGGATTTACACCATGTTTTTAACAACAAAAACTAAAAGACGAGGATGACTACTTCCTAAGGTTGAGCAGATATTTTCAAAGTGGATTCGCTCTATAAAGGTAAGCCTCTAAGTTCTTAGAACTATTGATTTCTTGTTCCTTATCTACTACTTCTTCTTCTAATTTCATTTGTGGACGTAGGATTTTTATTATTCTATTTTATTCTAAATGTTGCAATTTTCCTTCTTCATTTATAATTTCTTTATTATGGAGACACATGCTTGAATACCCCCATGAAGGGAATAAAAATATATTCCTGGATAACAGCCCTCACTATTTTACCATGCGAGCAATTTCATTAATTAAAATGAGCAACCAACGTATTACTAAAATGAATGATTTTTATTTCAAATAACAAATCCATTACCGTGATTCTTTCTATAGGCTTCACAGGTTTCGCTAAAGCCAAAATCGAACATACGTGCAATATATTGTAATATACCATTTGCTAACCTTTGTAGATGCAGGTAGATTAGGTTAGATGTATGAGTAGGATTTTAATTTTCCTTTGGGTATCTCAATTGTACTTATTTTTTGGGAAATGTAATTAGTAGATTAGGTGAGAGGTTGAATCCCTTGAGATTTTGTAATTTTTAATCTTTACTTTTGCGCATTTATTAATTGCTTTATGGATGGATTTATCATTTTTCCAATATGTGAATCATGAATTATAAACTCGAAAATGGCATAAGTATGAATATGCACAATTAAGAAACACGGTTTTCTGTAGATGTAATATAATGTGATTCAATAAGAAATAGGCAACTTATCCCAAACCCGAATCTCTGTGTCTTAGTGGGCCATCCCCCGGACCTTAAGCCTCACAAGACTCTTATTCCTAAAAAGAGCTAATCTAGGTGGCGACTCCACACTAAGAGATAGCAAATTCGGGTTTGTCCAATCTAAAATATTTTCACTTTCTCAATCTAACATTTCTTGGTCCCATGACCTGATACGAATTTATCTTCACTTAAACACCCCGGTGGATCGCGCATCTCATTTCTCGCCCTCTTGGCCCATCGCTCCATGTCATTTGCTCACAACCGGATAATGAATGAAACATGAACTAAAATCAGTAGAATTCGAAGTGATCATGGATGTGAATTCATGAATTTCCATTTCGAAGAATTTTGTTCAACGCATGGCATTAACCACAACTTCTCTTCTCCTTGTACGCCTCAACAAAATGGGGTTGTAAAAAGGAAGAATAAACCATAGTTGAAATGGCTTGATCCATGCTAAGTGATAACAATCTACCAAAGTACTTTTGAGGAGAAGCTATTAACACAGCCTGTGATATCTTAAATCGGGTTTTAATTCACCCAATTCTTGAGAAGACACCCTATGAACTTTGGTGAGGGCACAAGCCTAAGATTGGTCATCTCAAATCTTTTACCTGTAGGTGCTTTATTTTTAACAAAAAGGAGCAATTAGGTAAGTTTGATCTCTAAGTATTATGAAGGTATCTTTCTAGGATGCTCAACTGCCAGTAGGGTATATAGAATATATGTCAAAAGAACCGGCCTATTAGAGAAGCCTATGAATGTTGATTTTGATGAAAATAACAATGTAGATAGACGTCCATCTGATGAAGATGATGGAGTACCCTAGCAAGTAGATCCATTCAGCATACCACTCTCTATGCTACCCTACCCAGCACAAGAACCTAAAGCTGAGGAAGCCAAAGATGATGAGGATCTTTCTATCAACTTCAACGATGGTGAAGATCAACCTCCACCTTAGCATCCTATTGTTGAACCTCCAGCTGTTGATCCGAGTCTTCTAAGAGAGATTAGAGTTCATCACAACCATCCACTAGACAACGTAGTTGATGATGTTCATAATTTAGTGATGACACGAGGTCAGCTTAGCAGGATGATGAGTCATCCTACCTTCATATCATTGATCTAACCCAAGAAGTTTGAAGATGCAAAAGGAGATGATTATTGGATGATCGCAATGCAAGAGAAGCTGGATTAGTTCAAGCGCAATGATGGGATCTAGTTTCGAAGAGAAATTAATTATTGGAACCAAATGGGTTTTCAAGAACAAGCTAGATGAAGATGGCTATGTTGTCAAGAATAAATATAAGCTTGTTGCACAAGGCTACAATCACCAAGAAGGAATCGATTATGATGAGACCTATGCTCCTGTAGCCCGGCTTGAAGCAATTTGAATCCTGTGTGCTTTTGCATCTCATATGAAATTTAAATTATTTCAAATGGATGTTAAGAGTGCATTCTTAAATGGATTCATTCAAGAAGAAGTTTATGTTCACCAGCCTCCAACCTTTGAAGACCCGAAGAATCCTGAGCATGTCTTCAAATTGAAGAAAGCTCTCTTGGGATTAAAGCAGGCTCTTAGAGCTTGTATGAGAGGCTGACCAATTTCTTGATCAGCAAAAGACATGAAAGAGGAAAAGCAGATACGACTCTATTTATCAAGGAAAGAAAGGAAAATGTGTTGCTTGTCCAAATATACATTGATGATATCTGATAAGTGTATAATTAAACTTAATATCATTATAATTTTACACACTAAACATTATAGTTTAAGTCATCTTTATACTTCAGATAAAAGATTTCACATGGTATGTAGTTGTTTTTTTATGCAAATGCAGATACTAGGTATATCTTGGGAGTAAAATGATCTAAAGTGGAACTCTATGAAAGAAGAGTAAAAAAGGTGCAAAAAGATGCGTGGAACTTAAAGATTTGGCTTAGGATCAAAGCTGTCAAAGATAGGTGAAGTTGCAAGGAGAATTCTAAGAAAAATTCAATTCACAGTCGCTACAATCATTCGCGGTCATGACTTGTTCTTCTTCAGAATAGAAGTTTACCAATCAAAGATTCATGATCGCGACATGTATATCATGGTCACGACTTGGACGGTTTTCTGGTTTTATCTTCTTAACTACCAACCGCTAGATAAGCATGATCAACCGCCATCAACTACCAATGAATAGACACTTATCAGAAGTCAACCAATCATGAAAAGGTGCCTATCCATTGTGGATTAGATTGAAGCTTCTCAACCACTCACAATGAAGTGATGAAATCATTCATCAATGGATGCGACTCTTCATTTGGATGGATGCAACCCTTCGAACTCTATAAATAGGATTCCATACCTTACAATTTCATGCATCACAGTGTAGTGATATAGAGGGAAAATATTAGAGTGCATGAGAGAGATATAGTGTGTGTATAGATAGAGAATTCGCTACGTTCATAAGTGTTAGTGAGAAAATGTTTAAGTGATTCGAATCCTTGTTTTGATCACTAGATTTCTCTATATTCTCGAGCGATTATTGTATAAGTGAACTTGCAAATCTTTTATCAATAAAAGTTTTCATTTTTCAATATTCTTTTGTTCGATATTTGCAAAGAATAGCATCCTGGCGGAGGTTCTGTACAGGTCGAGACCGAATTCAAAGCAGACGTAGGAATTGCAAGAATTGACGACTCCCATTAAAGAGTGGATACGGTTTGATCAACTTTATCTTTCACTTGCACACCTTACAACTTTACTTTGCTTTTTGCTTATACTTTCTATTTAGAAGTTTATGATATGTCTATGTGTTATAATGCATATTTCATGTTATGTCTTTTATATTAATCAAGTTATATGCGTTGGAGTTAATTTCAAGAGTAGTTTCGGGGTTAAAAATATCATGTATAATCACTGGATCTTTGATATAACGCTGTTTAGTGAGCTAACATTTTTTGAATGGTAACTTGCTAAATTTGGCTGTGTGAGAGAGACCCGTACTAAGCATAGTATTGATGTTGTCCAGGTTTATATAATCATCTTAATTCATTTGCACTATGTTTAGAAAAGTCACTTCATGTGTTGCTCTGCGATGAATAATTGAATATATGAATATTTAGAACCGAGCCTGTTAGATTAGTTTGGTGAATCGTAATATCTTTGTTGAACTTGCATATTTTCTCTGCTATCCTTATTTCGTAGGGAAAATCTATATATTTAGATTCTCTAATCTTTCATACCTATATTTACTCATTCTTCATTCTAACCCTCCTAACCAAAAAATATTAATACATATTATTTTCTTTATCCTTTTTCCCTATTTGATCTTTAGAGGTAGTCCTCCCATGTGGGATCGATATCTTTTAAAACTACATCGTAACTGTATACTTGCAGTTGTCATTATTTTTCTATTTTGATAAGGGGTATTGACAACACCTATATTTTACATGAACAAGTTTTTGGCACCGTTGATATATAGCCGAATCTTGCAAACAAACTATTAAACTTATCAGTTGAAAAGTGGTGAACAAGTTTTTGGAGCCGTTGTTGGGGAAGGCAAGTGTGTTCTAGAGATCGAATTGTTAGGGGAAGGCAAGTGCATTCTAGAGATCAAATTACCAGAGAATGGGCAATTATATTTAATACGTTTGTTTTTCTTAGTTATTCTAAGTACTAAGTATAAAAATTGAAGAAATAGAAGAATGGAAGAAGTTCACGATCATGACTATAGATCACGCTCGTGAAGTTATACAACAAAACCTTCTATTCCTATTTTGAAGGAAATCACAATTGCGACAGGCCTTCGCGATCATAAAATGGGCCCCAGATTCTCCTTCGCAATAGAACATGTTTATTCTTTACTTTACTTTATCTTTTTCAATTCTATTTTTTAGACTAGTTTAGAATTTGATTTTTATAATGTCTCACAACGAGGACATTGTGTTCTTTAGTGTGGGGGGCATTTGTAAAAACCCGTAAAATCCAAAAAAATTGAATAAAATTAAAATATCAAAGAATTTGAAAATTTTTCTTGATATTTTTGATATTATACATTATCATTTCTTATACTTTACTAACATTTGTCCAAGGTTATTGTGAGTGTTAGGTATTTATAAGTTTGATGTTAGTGTACAACATTTATCATTTTGGCAAGGATGAGTGGTGAGTAACATTCGAAAGCAACATTCCAAGTAAGTTTCGATATATATTTCGATGCAACATGAATTAGTATAAGTTATATAGTTTTAGTTTAATGCTTCCGATAAGTTTAAGTGGAGTAATATCTAAT
>CATIWQ010020604.1:0-34412 GCA_949673415.1 Euphorbia schlechtendalii | reverse complement strand
ATATATATATATATATTTATTTATATATATACAAGTTTATATATACCTAGATTTCCAAATAACCCAATTAAATTATTTTGGACCCTTAATAAATTATTTATGCCTCTTAAAAATATTTGAAGTCCCTAAATTTTCATTTTGAGGCTTTTAAATATTTTCTATGGTCCTAAATATTTATTTATGGTCTCAAACATTATTTTTGACGAGGAGAATTCCCATTTGAAAATCGTCAGATTGTCGAAAATAGTGTGATTCAAGGATAAATATCCCGAAAAGCCGTCATCATTGAACGTGCGAGTTGGTACAAAATCTCATGCTTACATTATGTAAGTGAAACCTAAAGTTGATTAAACCATATCCACTCTCTAATGGGAGTTGTCAATTCCCGCAATTTCTGCGTCTACTTTGAATCCGGTCTCGACTCGTACAAAACCTCGGCTAGGATGCTGTTCTTTGTGAATCTTGAATGAAAGAATGTTGAAGAATGAAATCTTTTATTGATAAGTGATTTGCAATTACACTCATACAACAAATGCTCGAATTTGTGTAGAAATATAGTGATCGAAATAGGATTCGAATCACTTATACATTTTTCTAACTAAGAGTTTCAACGTAGCGAAATCTAGATATTACACTCTCCATCTATACATGCACACTATCATTCAATGCCTTCTAATCATGCCATAACCATGCACCACACTTGTGCCATGAAATTTGTTGAGTTTTGAACCCTATTTATAGAGAACGAAGGGTTGCGTCTAAACGAAGAGTCGTGTCTATTGGTGAAGAGTTGCATCACTTCATTTTGATTGGATGCAAAGATTCATCCTTATCCACAATAAAAAGGCACCTTTTCATGATTGGTTGACTTCTAAAAGGTGTCTTTTTGGTTGGTAGTTGATGGTGGTTGATCAATCTTATCCGGCTGTTGAAAGAAGAGAAGAGTTGACTAAAAACCGTTAAGGTCGAGACCGCGAATGTATGTCACGACCGTGAATACTTGTTTGGCAACTTTCTATTGTGAATGTTAACAAGTCGTGACCACGATATATGTGTCACGATCATGACATGCCTTTTTCATGTGATTCCTCTTTATTATTTTTACTGATCTTTGACATCTTCGATCCTTTACCAATTCCTTAAGTTCCATGCATGTTTTTGCACCTTTTCACTCTTTTTCCATAGAATTCCACTTTTGTTCATTTTACTTCCAAGATTTACCTAGTTTCTGCATTTATATAAAAAAAACTACATGCCACGTGAAATCTTTTATATGAAGTATAAAATAAAACAAAACCATATGTTTAATGATTAAAAATGTCATGATAATAAGTGTAATTATACACTTATCACACCTCACACTTAACTTTTGCCTTGTCCTCAAGGTAAATACAACAGACGTGTAATAAATAGTATTCAAGTTTGTACCTCATTTGGCGTATGACTATTATACTGAGTACCACATTCCCATGTTGCATAAGATTCAAGTAGAGGTTCAAAATTTCCCACAAATTAGTAATGTACAATTTATATAGTCTAGTTACATATCTTTGCTCTTAATGAATGGTCAACCAAATCGCGTCTTCATATAAGTGTTATATGCTTACTCGAATATTACCTTCTCTCAAGTATAGTATAGAGTATAAAGGATAAAAGGAGCACACCTTGGAAAGTTTGATCTTGAGGAATTTTTAGGTAACCTAAGATGCTAAAAATACTCTTAGTTGTTGCATTCTATACTCCATAAAACTCTCCCCTTTTTTAGTGATTGCCTTTTATGCTCCATACCACTTTCTCTCATTTTTTTCTTTTTTGAAGCATATGTTTATTATGCTAAAGAAAACAATGTCCTCATTGTGAGAGACTTTATTAAATTGAAAATCTAGAAACTAAAAATAAACAACTAGTCTAAAAGTTTGAAAAAGAAAAGAAAAGAGTAAACCCATTTATTATGAAGGAGAATCCATGGGACTTGGAGTAAATTGACAATTTTGCTTTCTAAAGAAAGAAAGTAATTTCCGAAGCATCGATTTATTGCTTTTCTATAGAATTTTCATGTCTTTTTTCATTACTCCAAGTTCCTCTTGGTAATTGTCCAATTTTTGTTCCATGCTCACCTTCTAATCTTCCGAAGCTTCATCTTCTTCTTCTTCTTCTTCAATCATTGGAGCTTTTCCATGACAATGTCTAGCGGTAGGATTAGATGGTCCAACAAAAGAATCTTCTTGAGTTGAGTGTAGCTTCTTAGTGCGGTTGTAATAAGAGTAGAAGAAATATACACCATCGTTCTCTTGAAGAAGTCTGGTATTCTTTAAATAAGTCCCATCCATATAGCAAAAATAGTCACCCCGTTGTTAGACATAGGGGAGTTTGCTTCTTGCACCCAAGATGAATGTGGTGATAATTTCAGCCGCCCCAATCTTGTTTCTCATACTTGTAGAATTCTTCTTCATCATGTCCCATATGATATCCACGAATTCCACTTTTTGTTTCATCAAAGTGCAAGAAAGAACAAACAAATCTTTCTTTTAGACTTTGGTATTCTCTAATTGATAAAATACAGTATTTGTGGAGAAGAAGAATGCACTCATCCTTAATTAGTTTATTGGGAGAATTTCTGGGTTCGAAGTCTCTCTTACCTGTTAAATCTGCCCAAACTCGATTTGGTTGAAAAGAATCTGTCATGGTTGATGATTTTTGACTTCAAACCCGAACTAAGTATGCATCATATCCCTTGTCACGGTATATTGATTACCTTGATTGTGGAATTTTATCACCCTTTTCCTTGCATCTTCATAGTCGAATGTCACTAGACATTCAAGAATCTAATCTCGATTTTGTGGAAATCGCATATCCACAAACTTTGTGAGTCCAAGAACAAAATGATAAGCCTCCATTTCTCTACAGAGATTTAATTTTTCCAAGAAGACCATATAGAGGAATATCATCCCCGTGATATCTAATTTACTAAGCTGTTCGAAGCGCTTGCCTTCTTCCCTTCTTCTTAAAGGGAAAGGATAATCACACTCCTCTTGGTATGTTTGGATTTCTCTCCTATTTACATATTTCTTCAAAGGCATCTTGATTTTTTTGAAGTGGAAAGGTTTAAAGAAAAAGGTTGAATGTTGAAGAGTGAAGATGAAGAAATTTTAGAATTTTTGTAAGCTTTTTGAAGGTTGTGGTGGTTGGGGTTCAACTTAGACCTATTTATAGAGTTCTAAGAGGTCTCTTATTGGCCACAATAGTCAATATAGTCGTTATTGCTCAAAACTAGTCGTTAATGGCAGTTACGGACATCTGTCACATGATGAATCACGATCTGTAATGGTTATATTTTGCCCATATCACGATCATGAAGGCTTGTCACGATCGTGACTTCCTATACCACAGAAATAGTAGGTTTTGAAACCCGTTAAGCATGAGATGTATGTCATGGTCACGAACTTCTTAATTTGTTAAACTCTTCAATTTTTAGACTTTGTTCTTATAATAACTTAGAAAAACAAACACAAACAAACATTGTTAAATACAAAAGATAAATATTTACAATTTCATACTTGATATGGTGATGCTAGTAATGGAACATCAACATCTTGTTGTTCAAATTCTTGTTTCATATTTAACAAATAGTTATAAACAAACTATAAATACAGAAGCAAACAAACAAACACTGACCAAACAAAAAATAAACAAAAAGAAAAGAAAAGACTACAAGGTTCTAAATTTAGATGAAAAGAAAACTATTTATTTAGGAGTTAGTGATTCAATCATCTGATTAATCTTATAACTCGACTCCCACAGATCTCTTTCAACATCAAACATCAAAGTGTGGATGTCATCAACCTTGTGATGAATAGAGAATTGTTCTTCCATTAATTCATTCAACTTCCTCCTAAGATTGGTTGAACTATTCCCTTCTTCCCTAGCGATCTCTCTTTCTTACTTTTTATCAGCTTCTACTCGCTCATCCATGATTTCCAATCATAGGTTATCCCATTTTCTCCAATGCACTTAGTTAGATATCTGTACTCGAAGAAAACTTCCGTATTAATTCTAGAATTTCATCTTCATCAGTAAAGACTTCCTCAACACAAGGCATTCTCCAAATTCATCCTAATAAATTTGCCATAGTTCGACACCCATATGCTATCTTACTAGGATTCATTGCGATAGACATAAGAGTCTCCATCATAATCCTTGATACGTCCACAGGTATGCCATTCCAAACTACTTCCAAGATAAACAATTCTTCGGGAATGACAGTGTCGGAACTAGTTCTGCTAAACAGTGCACTACTTAGATAGAAGTGTAGTGCGAGCAAACTTGGATCACAAATCCACTGGCTATAGGTAGACTCCTATTTGTATTCGGCTTAGCCAGTAAGGTGATTCCAAGTTGGTAATGGATCCCAACCAGGAAGCATTTTGTAGTAACAATCTTTAGGGACGCCCAAAATCTTCTCAAGTGCTTTCCTTAACAATTTATTCTTCTTACCTTGGTGACGAAATTCCAAACAATCCATCTTAGCATCCTTCCATACTAACAATATTAACATTTCCTTACAATTATCCTCACTATTTCCAATAATCATGTTAGAATAGATAACGAAATTTAGAATCCTAAGGTAATACATTACCCTATCATAGATTCCTAAATGAACGAAACTATTCCTATGAATGACATAGGAACTCGTGAATTCTACATCTCTAATGGATTCCAAGTGATCACCTTCCTGTCGAGAGTAAATAAGAAAAGGTGCTTCATACCGCTCTTGCATATTCGAAAGGGGAATTATAATAGATTTGTTAGAGTGTACCATTTTGAAGAAAGAAAAGGATTGATTAATTTTCAAGGTTTAGAAAAAATATATTATCTAAGGGAAAAGGATTTTTGGATTTCTAAAGTGAAGAATTATGAAAATTCTCACTCTTTATATATAGAGTTTGAGAGAAACCATCGAAAAACTACCAAACTACTGCAGTTTTCGCACAAGTCATGATTGTGATCACAAGTCACGATCGTGACTATACAAAACAAGAAATAGAATGTTTAAATAAGGAAATTCATGAGCACGAGTATATGTCATGAACGTGAATGAGTAAAATAGAAGAAAATCTTCTATTTATCAAGAATTTAAGATGAAATATATTGATGTATCACCTCCAAGATGATTATTTCATAATAAGATAAGATTAGAAAATTGTATAGAAAAGGAAAGGAATAAATGAGTAAAAGTTAGTAATTTGTACCGTAATCTCCAGTAACGTAATCTCTAGAAACCACTTGCTTTTCCCCGGCAATGATGCCAAAAACTTGATCGAAAGATTATGGCTGTACTTATTCTGAAAGACTTATCCCCGGTATCGGCGGTAAAAACTTGATCGCAAGGTTTTGACTCTACTAATTCTGAGGGTTTATATTCTATTATGAAGCCAAAAACCTTGTTCCCCACTCTTCTACCGATAAGTGAAAAGTTCAAAATACGAACATGTTTTCTCAGCACTGCTTATCAAAATAGAAAAATGGTGACCACTACAAGTATAAAATTTCAATGTAGTTTTAAAAGAGATCGATCCCACGAGGAAGGAACTAGTTTTAAATACCAACTAGAGTTATGGGGTAGCCAAAATATGGAAATTATATTGGAGTGGTTTGGATGATAGACGGATGAATGGATAGATGTATGAACATATTAGAGAAGATATAAAATATAAAGATATTCTTACGAACAAGTTTAACAGAGAAAAACATGTAAAATCATCAAGAATATTCCGTACACTAGATAACTTCGATAAATAAGGTTCTAGACGCCCTAATATTCAATAATTTACCATAGAGCAACACATGAGATGACTTTTCTAAGTCTAGGGTAAATGAATTATGACACTTACAAGAACCTGGATAACTATATTACTATGCTTAGTATGGGTCGTTCTCACATAGCCATATTTAACAAGTTACCACTCCAAAAATGTTGGCTCACTAAACAATGTTATAATCATAGATCCAGTGATTATACATAATCTTGTTAACCCCGAAATCACTCTTAAAGTTAACTCGAAAGCATATAACTAAATTAAAATGACGCAAAACGAATTACTCGTTTTGACACATGACATATCATAAACTTCGAAATAGAAAGTATAAGAAGAAAACAAAATAAAGTTGTAAGGTATGCAAGTGAAAGCTAAAGTTGATCAAACCATATCCACTCTTTACTAGGAGTCGTCAATTCCCCCAATTCCTGCGTATACTTTGAATCCGGTCTCGACTAGTACAAAATCTCCGCTAGGATGCTATTCTTTGTGAATCTTGAATAAAAGAATGCTGAAGAATGAAAATTTTTATTGATAAGTGCTTTGAAATTACACTCATACAATAAATGCTCGAATTTGTGTAGAAATATAGTGATCGAAATAGGAATTAAATCACTTATACATTTTTCTCGCTAAGACTTTGAATGTAGCGAAATCTAGTTATTACACTCTCTATCTATACATGCACACTATCATTTAATGCCTTCTAATCATGCCATAGCCATGCACCACACTTGTGCCATGAAATTTGTTGAGTTTTGAACCCTATTTATAGAGTACAAAGGGTTGCATCTATCCAAACGAAGAGTCGTGTCCATTGGCGAAGAGTTGCATCACTTCATTTTGGTTGGATGCAAAGATTCATCCTCATCCATAATGGAAATGCATCTTTTCATGATTTTTTTACTTCCAAAAGGTGCCTTTTCATTTGGTAGTTGATGGCTGTTGATGGTGGTTGATCGTTCTTATCCGGTAGTTGAAAGAAGAGAAGAGTTGACAAAAAAACCATCAAGGTCATGACCACGAATGTATGTCACGACCGTGAATACTTGGTTGGCAACTTTCTGTTATGAATGTTAACAAGTCGCGATCATGATATATGTGTCATGATCATGACATGCCTTTTTCACATGATTCCTCTTTGCAATTTCTACCGATCTTTGACATCTTCGATCCTTTGCCGATTCCTTAAGTTCCATGCATCTTTTTGCACCTTTTTCACTCTTTTTCCATAGAATTCCACTTTTGTTCATTTTACTTCCAAGATTTACCTAGTACCTGCATTTGCATAAAAAACAACTACATACCACGTGAAATCTTTTATATGATGTATAAAATGAAACAAAACCATATGTTTAATGAGGCATATACTTCAGGTATGTTCATGATAGAGAGTTTCTCTATAATTCCCTATGACTCTACTTTGATATTTGATACTGGTTATGGTACTCACATATGTACTTCTACGCAAGAATTATAGAATAGTAGGAGACTTGTAAAGAGGGAAATGGACTTAAGATTTGGAAATGGAGCATGGGTTGTTGCAATAGCTGTAGGGACATATAGCCTTCGTTTGCCTAGTAACCTAGTTTAGTTTTGAACAATTGCTATTGTTTTCCTACTATCACTAAGAATATTATTTTTGTTGCGTGTTTAGCAACAGAGGGATTTGAAATTTTATTTTCTAATAATAAATGTCAAATTCGACATGATAATGTTCTTTATGCTTGTGGAATATCTGTTGATGGAATTTATGTTCTAGATACTAAAACTGAAATTCTAACTACGAACATTGTTAAGAAATCGATATTGGATAATGAGAAATCCTGATACTTAAAGGGGAAGATGACTAAGAAACCTTTCAAAGGAAAGGGTCAACGTGCCACTAGTATCTTGGAAATAATAAATTCCGATGTATGTGGTTCAATGAGTATTAAGACATATGAGGGTTTTGTCTACTTCATAACCTTTATCGAAGATTATTCACAATATTGTTATCTGTACCTGATGAGGCACAAGTTTGAGAGTTTTGAGAAATTTAAAGAGTTTAAAACCGAAGCAAAGAAATAGCTTGGGAAAAGTATCAAGATCCTTCGATCTGATCGAGGTGGTGAATACTTAAGCCAAGAGTTTCAGGATTATCTAAGGGTTAATGGTATTTTATCCTAGAGGACACCTCCTTATACATCCCAACAGAATGGAGAGAAAGGAGAAATCTAACCCTACTCAATATGGTTCGGTCCATGATGAGCCAAGTAGAACTCAGCAGATCCTTTTAGGGTTATGCACTTGAGAGCATAGTTTATATTCTAAATAGTGTGCCCTCTATATTAGTTTATCAAACTCCATATGAATTGTGGTACGGTAAGAAACCCGCTCTTTCTCACCTGAGAGTTTAGGGATGTCCTACTCATGTAAAGAGGATAAGTTTAGATAAAATAGGGGCTAAGTCTGAAATGTGTCTATTTATAGGCTACCCTAAGGAGACTATAGGGTATACCTTCAATGATCCCAAGGAACAAAAAAGTTCTTTCTTATAGAAATGCTCAATTCCTTGAGAAGGAGCATATACTTGCGAAAGCTAGTGGGAGCAATCTTGAGTTAGGCGCTCAAGAAGATCAAATAGACAATCAACTGATTATTCCTACACCTATTACACAAGATAGTGTAAGCATGGAATAGCCTACTATAACATTATTAGTGCGTAGGTCAGGCAGGGCTCCAATTGCTCCCGAGCGATATGGATTTATCATCACTGATGATAAACATCTCTTCCTTTTGGAAGATGATGAGCCAAGGATTTACAAGTCATTAATGTAAGGCTCAAAATCTGATAAATGGTTTCCAACCATGAGGTTAGAGATGGACTCTAAGAATGAAAATCAATTATGGAGCTTGATTGATGATCCAAGTGGGATTAGGCCCATAAGATGCAAGTGGGTTTTTAAAAAGAAAATGACATGGATGGTAACGTAGTTATCTATAAAGTAAGGCTGGTTCTAAAAGGTTACAATAAAAAAGAAGGCATTGACTATGATAAAACCTTTTCACCGGTAGCCATGCTAAAGCCTATCAAGATAATCCTTGCCATCACCGCTCATTACGATTATGAGATTTGGCAGATGGATGTGAATATAGCATTCCTTAACGAGAATCTAGACAGGGATGTGTATATAGCCCAACTCGAGGGTTTTACATCCAACGATGGCTCGAAGGTATGTAAGTTGCAGAAGTCCATTTATGGACTTAAGCAAGCATCAAGGAGTTAAAATATTACGAGATAATCCGATAAATTGGTTTTGTGTCAAAAGCTAATTAGCCTTGTGTATATAAGAAGGCTAGTGGGAGTGCGCTCATTTTTCTTGTATTATATGTCAATGGCATATTATTGATAGGAAAAACGATATTCCTTTTCTTCAGACAGTTAAGTCATGGTTGTCAAAGTTCTCCATGAAAGATCTTGGAGAAGCAGCTTTTATACTTGGTATAAAGATCTACCGAGATAGATCTAGAAGGCTGCTTGGTCTTTTGCAAAGTACATACATAGATAAGGTTTTGGCTAGATTTAATCTTAAGCAGTTAAGAAAGGGTTATCTCCCAATGTCTCACAGAGATTAACCTTTCTAAATTTGAGTACATAGATAAGGTTTTGGCTAGATTTAATCTTGAGCAGTTAAGAAAGGGTTATCTCCCAATGTCTCACAGAGATTAACCTTTCTAAATTTGAGTGTCTGAGTATACAAGAGGAGAGACTACGCATGAATGGAATACCCTATCCCTTAGTGATAGGATCCATCACGAGCAGATTTCAATCTGACCCAAGTGAGAAGAACTATATAGCTTTCAAAACTGTCCTTAAGTACTTACGTAGGACTAAGGATATGTTTTATTATATGGAGAAGGTGATCTCTCTTTTGATGGATACACTGACATGAGTTTTCATTCTGACAGGGACGATTATAAGTCCCAATCAAGGTATGTGTTTATGTTAAATGAAGGAGCAATTATTTGGAAAAGTTTCAAATAGGATACCATTGCCGATTCAACCATAGAATTTGAGTATATAGCTACTTCAGAAGTGGCTAAGAAAGTTTTCTAGCTTAAGGGATTTATTAGTGATCTCGGTTTGGTATCCAACATTGTAAATCTAATAGTAGTCTATTGTGATAACAATGGGCCTATTGCTCAGGTAAAGGAACCACTATCTCGTTAGAGAAATGGACATGTACTCAAAATGTACCCTCTCATTCAAGAGATATTATCCAGAAAAGATATAGATTTGGAATACATCCCAATGGATCAGAATTTAGCAGATGGGACCATTGACTCATGTTAAACATGCCAGCATGTTAACAAGTATAGCATGAAACACATGGGCAATTGGCTCTAGTGCAAGTTGTAGAATTTTAGACATGATGTATGCCCTAGAGGCAATTAGGGAGATATGTCTTAATTAGTTATAATGTACAATCGGTTTTGGACTATTACTAATAATAATTATGGCATCTTTGTTGCTTATCACTATTTTCAATTTATTTATGCATCTTGTTGGTATCATATATGTACAGTATTATGTATATGTGCATTGATAAGATAAATTCCATGACTACTTCATAGCATAAAAGTGCAAAGACATAGTGGGAGTCCATAACAACCTAGTCACAGTTTCATTGAGACTAGACATCAATGAAATGGATAGGCTAGCATGTGTAGACTTACTCCTTGGATTAGATATAAGAAGCCGATCTCATAAGCTGAAGGTGGTACCTTAAGTTAACACATGAATGTATTCAGGTAATACATTGGAGACCACTATAAGATAGACACTCGAAAATAACTATATCCATGTATTGGTGTCATGTGTTATTACAGTAGCAGTACAAGTATCCTCAAACCTGAGATACTAGTTACCTTATGTAGGAGTTGTTATACTTTGGGTAATACTTATTGATACCCCGATGATCAAGATGATAAGGGTGATTACGGGGTTTAGTGATGATTATATGTTGGTAAGCCGAGTAGTCAAGATGGGATCCATCGCTACTGATATAGTAATATAATGGGAGATTTACCTTAGGGCCCATTATTGAAGTGACACACTCATAAACCTCTGATCAGAGTATAAGATTGATAGAATAGGTTTCTAGTCAATCTTGATACATAATGGCGAGTGGTGTTCTTTGTGAACAAGTCTAATTCTAGGATAGCTATGACTATTACATGAGCTGACACTTAATCCGAGCTAAATAAACTGGATGGTACTTAACCTGATGGAAGGAGTGTATTGTATTGGTTACTATTACAGAACCGAATCAAGTCACAGGCATGTGATGTTCCAAATATCTAGGGATCATACTCCTTTGCTAGAAAGCCCATTTGATAATCTAGAGCTATCGGGTTCCATATCAGTTTGGAACACTAAGATTAAAGGTTCCCATATGGGAAGCCAAGTTTAGGTTAACCTCTAGTGGCTCAGGATCCTATGAAGTCACACACCTTGAGTCTTTGCTAGGCTAAGTAAAGAACCTATAGACTAGATCTATGCTGAGAATATTTATTTGTCAAATTTGTTAGAAGAATTATTAATTGGTTGAATAAAATTAATAATTAAAGGGAATAAACAGAAAATAGGGAAAATTTCATGAAGCGGAACAAGGGAATTTTTCCCTTTACAAGTGGGCCCCAAATGAACATGAGATGTTCAGAGTGGGGCCTGCACGATTGACCTGTGAGCTAAAAAGTCATGGGCCACTAGCGAGCAGGATAAGCTAAAGTGTGCTATCGAGTTGCAAGCCTAAAACCGTTACTCATGGAAGTACTTGCGCAAGCTTGCGCACCGTGCAAGCATGGCCTTGTAGGAAGGTCCGCAAGCCCATGCTTATGGCAGAAGGTAAGCTCATTAGGGCTTGCTTTGTGATGGAAATCGCGGGTTAGACTGTGAGTCCAAGTGACCTACGCGGCTACCCTACTTGTGGGATGGGAATATTCCCATCCCACATTAGGTTTTAGAGGGAGTCAAACACTCCCCCTTTTCCCTATATGTAGGCCTCCATTCTCTCTTTATTTTACACACTTCATCTTAACTTTTCTCTTTGAGTTCAACATCTCTTTCTTCGTGCATTGTGCAAGATCCTTCACGAGTTTCTCCAAACAACAAAGAATTCTTTAGAAGGTTTTTCTATTTGAAGTGAGCCTTCTCAATTTATATTTTTGGGTTGGTCTTCGAGCGATCTAGCAGTTGATGTCTACTAACGGATTCTACCTCAATGAGATTTTGGTCGGTGAAGATCCATGTGGATCAATCATATAGGTTATCCTATTTGGAGACTCGTGCTAATGAAGTTCTACCCAATTGCTCTGAGGGAACGTCGCATCTAAAAGGAAACAGAAGCATGCATCAATTGGTAATATTCTAAACTTAGTGCTAGGTTTCTTTTATAAGTTTTATGAACCTATCAGCATCTATGGAGCATTTTAACTTAGATTATATCAATCATGGCATGCTTAGAAGATCCTTTAGGTTAATTTTAAGTTTTCAAATTCCTCCTTGCAACGTTGCATGTTCAATTATTATCTTGATTAACTAGCAGGAAGTACATGCTGTATGGCAACAAGTGATCCACTCGCTAACTATCTTCTGTGGCCAAGGGGTCATAAATGATACTTTAACAAGCTTCTCGATAAAACAAGGTGCCCTAACCTTAATTGTTAATCCAACTAATGCGTATGCTCTTTGGAATATCAAAATCTTGGAAAATGGTTTAACTCAAATAATGATTTTTCACTAACTCATTAAAATCATCGAAACTTTAAGTTAAAAGAAAGAAGAAATCCCTAGCATAGTTGCCACTATGAGAGGACAACGTTCTACCTGCGTGATCATCGCTAGGTGTCAACCCTGTGAGATGAGGCGTGTTGTTTTCGAAAACTAGTTATTTGGTGTGGAGTAAATTCCAATGACTCGAGGCCTAAACCTCTTACTACGTTATATAGAGTCGCCACCTGGATTAGTTCTTCTGGGAAATTTAGTATAGCCTAGATCCGTTAAGCCTAAACGATACCGTAGTATAGAGATTCAGGTCCGGATGAGTTACTTATTTCATCATTATTTAATTCATATTAGGCAAGTTGCTACGATATTCCAATGTCATGGTATCCCATTTTAAATCATTTTCGAGGTATATTTTAGCATGCATACGGAAAGCGATAAATAAATGCGGAAAATAAATGCATTAGAAATTAAATGCACCTAATCTAGGGGGAATATTTTTATATTTGGGGATGGGGAATACAAATGGTCTAAAATACAAGAGATCTAGGTATACGAATACATTTATATCCTATTATACAAACGATCTACCAAATATGTAGTTCCTTATTGAAATGCGATACCTGAAGGAAAATAAATCCTAACATCCATCTAACATATTCTACCTACATTCACACAGGTTATCACAAAATATTTTCACAACACAACCATGTACCAATGTGCCAACTATGTTCATTTTTTGATATTTGGAAGACCCATGTGGTAAAAGAAATGCCAACTAGGCTCGCGATTTCTGTTGTGTAAAACTATCCATTTTTATTGAAGTATATTGCTCATGTTATTAGTGAAAATGCCACATGTGAATTTCATCACGCTAGATATCTAGGAACAGGGTGTGTCCTTCGTGGGGGTCTTCTAATTTAACTTTGTAATGAGCAAATATGTAGATTTCATAAATAATTCTAAGCTCGGGAACGTAATTGCAAACCCCTTGTATACATTTCGAGAAAATTTAAGAACTGTAATAACTTTATCTCGATGAAGAGGGAACCTGTGAGCACAAGATTTTGAACTAGCTAACATGTTTGATGATGACGGCTTTTCAGGATTTTATCCCTGAATCGCACAAGTTTCAAGTGTTTAAATGATCTTCAAATGGGAGTTCTCCTCGTCACTGATTTTTGTTAAGGACTTAAACGAATATTTTTAAGGACTTGGAAAAATTAGAATAAATAAATAAATAAAAAGAAAATAAATAAATAAAAACTCAAGATTGGGGCTAATTGGCCTCGCCTGCACTCTGGCGAGGACACCGGAAAATTATGTCCCAGATATTTCGGGGAAAATTATCCTATAAATAGTAGGGGAATTTTCAGTGAAAAGGGGGGAAAATTTTTACGACAATAAAAAAATCTTTTCTTGACGAAATGAGAGAAATATTTTCTTGAGTAAATATTTCCAACTTTTTGATAACAACTTTTATCTTCCTTTTAAAAACTCTTCAATTATTTTCGAGTCCAAACAAGTTTTGATTCCGGATTTAATTATTTTTTAAACCAATTTCTTTCATCATTTTTCTCAAAAATCCTCGGATATTCTTGGACCTAAAACAAATATATAGCCCGAGTCTGATTATTTTAGGATAAAAATAAATATTCTCACACACAAATCAAATCAAAATGAATGAGGAACGCTCCTAGAGATCAAGCGGATTCGCGTCGAAAGGGTAAGCCTATGAGTTCCTAGAGTTGCTTCTTCTCGTGATTTATTTTCTTGTTTTTAAATCTACATGTTGACCTAGGAATTATTTTATGTTTTTTATTATTTAATTAAATTGTTCATTTTATTTAATTGTATTTATTTATTGTATTATGTAAACTTTCTTCCTCATTCTCTTTCTTTTTAATTTATTCAATTACGGAGATTCATGTTAGATTACCCCCACGAAGGGAATTAAAAATATTCTCGGATAACATACCTCACATTTTTTCATGTGATCATTTTCATTAAATAAAAATAAGCAACATATCTATAGATAAAATGAATTGTTTTATTCCAAAATAAGAACTTTTAACCAAGCATACGTGTAAATATTCAAGTTGTATTATATCTCTTGTGCTAATCTTTGTGGATGCATGTAGATTAAATTAGATGTATGCCTAGGATTTTATTTTCCTTCTGGGTATTGCAATTATTTTTAAGGAAATGTAATTAAAAGATTAAGCGGGCTGTTGCATCCCTCGAGGTTTTGTACTTTATTAATTTATTTTTCCTCATTCATTTACTTTACTATGTACCTATTTATTACTTTTCGCATGCGTGATAAATCATATCACAAATCTGAATTTGACACAAGTTTGAATATACACAATTAAGAAATACGATTGTCTATAGATGTAATTTAATGTGATCCAACAAGATGTAAGCAACTTATCCCAAACCCGAATCTCTATGTCTTAGTGGGTATCCCCCTGACGTTAAGTCTCACAAGACTTTAATTCCTAGAAGAGCTAATTCAAGTGGTGACTCTACACTACGAGATAGCGGATTTGGGTTTTGATAGATCAAAATTGATTTCAATTTCCTTTTTAAACCTTCCAGGTCCCCGACCCGGCATTATTTTTTCACAAAAACACCCTGGTGCACAGCTCCTCTCATCTCAGTGCGCTCTCGGCCCATCACATCCGTGTTCTCTGCCCACAGTGGCGACTCTGCTGGGGATATTTTTTGAACTCCTTTTTTAAAAAAAGTTTATATCTTGGATAAGTGCTTAAAATTATTAATTTTATTATTCTATGTTTTCTTAATTATGACATATTCCTAATAATGCATTGCAGTAGAGGGGATTAGCCGGTAAGTTTAAGGTAATCTATTATCGCGAAGCTTTTTCTTGTACTCATTTGCCTCCCTGAGAAAAAAATAGTATTTGAGCGAGTGGAGCACTTGTTGCCATATTGCATGTACCTTCCTCCTTAGAACCTATTTGAGGAGAGGCTTGAAGTGTATTTCAGTGCAACAAGAACCTTCTACATCATCAACCCAAAAACAAACCTCATGTAAATAAGCCGTAGGCATTTTCCCTAGGGTATTACCCAACAAAGGATCATGCATTATATTTTTCTTGTAGGTGCGCTTCTTAGTATCCTCGTGGTGCTAAGATGAACCAAACTTAGGATAGTTATTAGCAAAAGAAACCCTACGAGTGGGAGTTGTATGGTTGGAAGTTGGACATTGCATGCTATTTTCTACGTGTTTACTGCTTTCGATTCATCATGCATTGTACAAATGTCATGCTAACCATGAATCTTTGTGCAGACACTTGAACGCACACACTCATAATGTTAAAATGATGTAACATAACATCTTCTCATCATCATGATAGATGACACTCGAGATCATGTTACCCTAGTACAACATGAACCAATTAGAGTCAAGGAACATCATTTACCCCTTTTTTCCGGATGTCCACTTAACATCCGACTCTTAGCTTGTACGGGATGAATATACTCTTGTTTTTGCGAGATGTCTAGTAGACGTCCAACCCTTAACCCATACAGGGCGAATATACCTTTATACCCAAATTTTTATGCGATATCGACTTAACATCTGACACTTACCCCACATGGGGAAATAATATATCCCACATTACCTATGAGATGTCCACTCGACATCCAACTCATAGCCCATATGGGGTAATCACAGATACCACATAGCCCAAACGGGGTAAATACCTTCCCAAGCTGTTTCTTCCCACATAGCATGATGTCCTTGCTAAGATTCGAATCTAACCCACATGGGGTGAACTTATTTCGAAAACTTTACCTTACCAAATCTTCAATGGTATACACTTATTAGTCGAACCATTCACCCACACGGGGAAGTGAGTCATTCATCACCCCATACCCTCAAAAAGTGATGACCACACTGGTATCCGAAACTCCACCCTAATTGGGTAAAATAACCAAATCATTCCTTTAATAGCTACATATGGTAGTTATTTCATTTTATTTTAATTTTATCCTATTTCATTAGGGTATGTCACATTGGTTACCCAAAATCAAATTTGACCTCCTCATTCCATGAGATCTAGTCATAGTACGAAATCCCAAACCATTGACCTATTACCACATGGGTAACTTGGTCACCTCATTTAAACCACTCATGTTACAATATCACACGAATATCGTATAGATCTCAAATCCACTCTCAGTGGCTGGATTTTCAACTTATTTGCATATTATGTATTGACTAACCCTTTTATTTCAAATAGATTAACAAACACATTATTTATCTCTCATCATGGCACGTTAACCCCTTGTGAATGCAACCATAACATTAACATCTCATGCATTGTCCACATCATATATTGCATCATAACTCTTACATGCATGGTCTGATCTTCTACTTGTGTATCTTAGCTTAGAAAAAGCTTGCTCACAGCTTGGTCCGCATTTCTTCGATTATGGCCAATCTGGAGGGGGTTTCGTATACTGACTCAAATGAAGACTCGGGTCAGATTCAAACTTAGTTTAGCATGCATCTTTCAATTTTGATAGCATGGCCAATCCATGAGATGAAGTTATGGGGGAGGATAACTCATTTCTTACAGAACAGAACTCTCAACAGACACATCAGTCATCGATGAGCACCGAGAATGTAGCTGCCCTGACAACCTTTGCAAATAGTGACCAACTAGCTTCGCTTATTCATCAATATGTCAGGAGGGTTCATGATGTGCTGTCCAACCCGAAGGCCACCCTTAACTTCGACGATCCAACTAGTCAGCCTAGAATAGTGGGATCATCTACTTCTCATAAGTTGCACCCAACTCCTACTACCTTGTACCATTTCAGGGCGGGACAAAGTTAGCTGAACTTGAATAAGGCTCAGATTAGTAACTCGGGATATAACTTTGCAAATCCTTCCCAGAATTTATTCTTCTCGGGATAACCTGGTTAGTTAATGTTCACTCTAGGACCTTTCAATCGAGGAGTGGCCCAATAATCTCCCTAGTTGGAGTTTGCCATTTTCCTCATAGTTCTAGGATATCCCTCAACTTCCCAACTTTGCTGTAACTCCAGGAGGAACTACATTTCCCAGGGGCAGTTTGGTTTTTATCAAGGCATTGGGAACACTATTCTCTAGGAATCAGGCATGGTAGAATTATGGTAATAGTTCTTGGCCACTCACGGTGGCCATTTCATGAATGCATACCCTGCACAGCAGATAGTCGAGGATGAAGATAGCTTACCACCAAACTTTGCGATGCCACAGTTTGAGAAGTGTGTGGGTTCTGGAGACCCACATGCTCATTTAGAACATTACCAAACAGTGATGATGGAATTGAGGGTAAGTGAACAGATGATAGCCAAGCTTTACATTATCACCTTGTGCCACCCAATCAATGAATGGTACAGTCACCTTCCACTGAATGTAGCTTTTGATTGGAACAGTCTTGCGTAGGCTATAATGGGGGCATTATGGTTTCAACACTCAAATGGAAACCACAATGTAAAATCTAGAGGCTATAAAGAAGAAGTAGGGTAAAAGGTTCATGTCTTACTATGAGCGTTGGATGGCCACACAGGCCAGGCTTCAGACACGTTTAACCCTACCAGAGATGATAACCAAACTTCTGGATGGTGAACTGCCATCTTATAGAAACAAGTTTAGGTCTGATATTTTTTCCATCTATTAAGAAGTATTTGACATGGCGGAGAGGACAGAGCATTTCGAATCTATGGACAAACCTACCAAAGGGCACTAGAGCAGGAAGATAACTTTAGGATGATGTTATAATAAATTAGTTTTTGTTGCAATTTTGCCTATGAGGCTTTTGAAATTTTTTTTATTAAATTGAACTTGGTTTATTCGCTTGATATACTATCGATTGAAATCTGCATTCTCATAAACATATGCATAATGTTTTTAGCATGTATGACACATCATGTCATGAAATTAATTTGGGTATAAATGGATCCCCTACAATAAGCTCAAATGATTTGACTCTTAAGGAAAAGTGAGAGATAAACACAGGTACTTAGACAATGCATGATAGCATTTGCCTCATCCTATAAAGACGTAAGATTAACAGAGAGATCTCTAGGAACAAAGCGTCTACTAACTATTAAGTCAATCAACTAAAAGTCAAAATGGTCGAAACCAGAATTGGCCGAAAAGTCAACGAGAGTGAATTAAAGCTAAAACAAACATTGGGAATAATGAGCTTACATAATTCTAGTGTCAAAGACATAAAGAAGGAGTTAGATCTTTGAGCACTTCAACAACTCCATCGCATGGCTCACTAACACTTGTGGGCAAATCATTACACCATTGAATGAATATCATCGAACATAAACTATTCACCCTCAATGAAATCTAGCTATTGGATCTGAAACCTTTTAATCCCTGACATATCACATATCGTTGGAGAATAATTGAATTCATAAGGAAACACTGATGATCAATACCCATCATCGCACATATCTCATGCTAGCAAAGTAGCATGATCATCAACTAGTCAATCTTAAATGCTGAGTAAGATAAAAATTGAAGTCATGGACATGGACGATAACCAATCATCTAATCAAATCAACCAAGACTTGCATAATCACTATCACCCATAGGTGAAAGAGATAAATCTGTAAAAATAGTACCAATAAAAAATAAAATTGTAATTAGCCTGTCAATTAGCACTTGGTTAGTTGAGCAAAAATTAGGCTCTCTTTTCAAAACTTAAAAAAAATAGTCCGCTGAGTTGAAAACATGAAAAGGGTAACTCAGACAAAACTTAGGACATCGAGAGAAAAGAACACACATTGGTTAGAAAACCTGAAAGGGGTAATCGATTAAAGTAGTCACATCATTTGAAACATTTATACCCCTGTTAAGTTCATCAATGAATTATCATTTTTGCTGAATCTTTATGCCTATGCTTATCTTGATTACTTGCATGCCAATGGTAGAATATCGCAAGTAAACATCCCATCAAATCATGGTTCCACAAAAAATAAATAATAAAAAAAAAAAAAAGAAAAGATGAGTCTGCTGGATTGAAAGCCTGAAAGGGTAGTCCAGTCAAAAATTAAGACAATGTTTGATGGTTTGAAAACTCGTTAGGGTCGTTTATGGAGAAATTAGAAACAAAGAAACATCAAAATTCATCATATCATCCTCATAATAGCACAGGGCATCATTTATCCCCTCTGGAACTTAGGACGACTATCTTTTGACTTCTCTCACAAGAAGGATCATCACAACACTTTAGGTAAAAAGGTTTCCAAACTACCAAAATGAGCATCACCAACATGGCTTGGGGTCAAACTAGATCCAAATTCTGAACTTGAATCTGATTCAACGAACCCATGATCGTCACTCTAAAGGACTCATCCATAGAATCCCCAATGAGACAAATCCTAGGGGCAGCCATGCACCAGCACAAGAGAAGGCTCTTCAATGGATAAGACACATAATACCTACAACAAACTAACATACATCATGTGATAAATATTGTCCATGCATAAAATCATGCATACATTACATACGCATCAAGTCATTTATAGGTAAAGATATGCTAAACCAGGGCAACACTCTCCCGGTAAGCAAGAAACTCCACCTCCACTTGAGGAACCTGCAAACATCAGAAAGGACTATGGCCCACTCAAGCCTAAAGTCAATTAAAGCCTACTTAGTCCCCGTTCAAGCAACATTGAAACATCATAATCACAAAAGAGTCCAAAAGCAATGGAGCGGTCTTCGGGACATCCCCGAATTTTCATCCAACTCATTTCCGCATCATGTTTTAATTTTTTATTGAAGAGGAAAAATTTTTTGCTTTGCATAAACTTAATCAAATAATTAAAACATGCATCATAAATTGTACTAACATTATATTTTTTCTTTGATTTATCACATGATTTAAGTCAACATCCTACCAAGGAAACACAACCGAAGAAGGAAACGATTATCTCGATGACTGAAGAAAGAAACAGTCTCATCCACCAACCAAAGAAAGAAACAATTGGATATCCCTCCACCAAGGGTTGCTTTTAAAATGGATTCAAGCACCCTACTCCGGCAATTCCAATGGTCAAAACCAACCGAAGGTCAACTCACAAGGGTCACACGATGATTGCAATAGAAGAAAGAAATGGTTGCCGACTACTAAAGGGATGCCGTAGAAATAAATGGTCGACATGCCCACAAGAGTCATCAAACACCAAGGGATTTCGAAGAAAGAAATGGACAATCCAATGAGGACACGATGCCATAAAGGAAGGCCCATTTCATCACCGATTGAGGATAAAAAAGTCACCAACCACATCGATCAGGTATATTCTCAATCCCTCTACTCCATTGGGTGTGATCATATTGGTTACATAACCAACATTGATCACACGAGGGGTAATTGTGAGCATGGGATTTTGTATCAGCTCATGCGTTCGATGATGATGGCTTTTCAAGATTTTATCCCTAAATCACACAAGTTTCGATTATCCAAATGATCTTCAAATGGGAGCTCTCCTCATTACCGATTTTTGTTAAAGACTTAAACGAATACTTTTAAGGACTTGGAATACTTAGACTTTAGAACAAATTGTTTAAAGAAATTTTTAATTAACAAAAATTGAAAAAATTAATAAATAAATAAAAGGGAAAACTATAAATAAAAAAATAAAGATCAGGGCTAACTGGCCTCGCCTACAAGTGGTGGTGAGGCCAGCACTGACCTAAACACCAAGTGCAGGCGAGGCCAACACCGACCACGCCTGCACTTTGGCAAGGCCAGCACCGGCCTTGCCGGTATTTGGGTGAGGACACCCCCCTTGCTAGAAAATTAAGTCCTGAAAATTTCGATAAAATTTCCCTTATAAATAGCAAGGGAATTTTATGTTAAAATGGGGGGAAAATTTTAACAATAATAAAAAAAATCTTTTCTTGACGAAACGAGGGAAATTTTTACTAAAATAATAATTTTTTCTTAAGGAAATAATTCCAACTTTTTGACAACAACTTTTATCTTTCTTTCAAAAATTCTTCAATTATTTTTAGGTCCAAAACAAGTTAGGATTACGGATTTAATTATATTCAAACCAATTTCTTTCATCTTTTTTCTCAAAAATCCTCAAAAATTCTCGGACCTAAAACAAATTTAGAATCCAAGTCTGATTATTTTAGGATAAAAAAATTATTCTCACACAAAAATCAAATCAAAACAATTGAGGAATGCTCCTTGAAATCGAGCGGATTCATCGAAGTGGATTCATGCAGAAAGTATAAGCCTTCGAGTTCCCATAGTTGCTTCTTCTCTTGATTTCTTTGCTTCTTTTTAATCTACATGTTGACCTAGGATTTATTTATTGCTTCTTCCTCCTTATCTTTCTTTTTAATTTATTCAATTACGGAGATTCTCCAATAATCATGCTAGATTACCCCTACGAACGGAATAAAAAATATTCCCGAATAACAGACTTCACTTTTTATCATGTGATCATTTTCATTAAATAAAAATGAGCAACATATTTGTAAATAAAATGAATTGTTTTATTCTAAAATAAGAACTTTTAACCACCGATATTTTAATTAGGCCATATGGGCCTTGTCAAAGTTAAATCGAGCATACGTGTAAATATTCATGTTGTATTATATCTCCTGAGTTAATCTTTGTGGATGCAAGTAGATTAAATTAGATGTATGCCTAGGATTTTATTTTCCTTTGGGTATTACAATTATTTTTAAGAAAATGTAATTAATAGATTAAGCAGGCAGTTGCATCCCCAAGGTTCTGTAATTTATTAATTTATTTTTCCACATTTATTTACTAGCACTATATACCTATTTATTGCTTTTCGCATGTGTGATAAATCATATCACAAACACGAAATTGACATAAGTCCGAATATGAACAATTAATAAATACGGTTGTCTGTAGATGTACTTTAATGTGATCCAACAACAAGTAATTAACTCATCTCGAACCCTAATCTTTTTGTCTAAGTGGGCCATCCCCTGGATGTTAAGCCTCACCGGACTTTAATTCTAGTAAGAGCTAATCCATGTGGTGACTCTACACTACAAGATAGTGGATTCGGGTTTTGACCGATCTAAATCAATTTTGCTTTTGTAGAACCTAAGTTAATAGTACTTCACAGTACTTAAACATTTTGGAAATAGCAAACTGACTAGGATAGTGAAATTGATTGAGTACTGAGTATACTCTTAATTAATGAAGCTGGCCTAAGTTTGTTTAAACAAAAATAACTTAGTTTGCTGAGTAATTAATTAAGTTATGACTTAGAGTAGGAAAAGCTGAGTCTGTGTTGAGTACTACATAGTTTAGAAAGATATCAACTCAGCTTTGTTGAGTTAGATTTTATTAATTAAAAGCTACTTTGTTTGACCATTAAAGAATTAAATAAAACTTGTGGGAAATGAAATATTCTTTACATATTTTTTCAGGTTAAAAAGCTCAGAAATTAAAGAAGATTTCCAATGGTACTCACAATTCCAAGAGGTGTCTGTACGAAATGTTAGAAATTCCTCACTAAAGTCTAAGATTAAAGGAATACTCTGACATGCGCCATTTCTCAGTGTCTCCGTGCAACTCTGTAAGCATCAGCAATGTCAACCAATCTCAAGATTCCACATTGAATTTCACGCGCCTCTCTATTAGGTTATTTTGCTTGAAGAAAAATGAGATTTTGTCAACGAAATTTTATCATGCCTCAACATTAGAAATTTGTATCTCTAAACATCCTAGAATCTATCTCCAATGGGAAGATTTGATGATATGAAGAGAAGAGAAATTGAAGAACTGTAAGGATGAAAAGTTTATAATGGCTACTTTGCAAAGCTTCAAGTATAAATAAAAGACTGAAGCAGGTGTTCAAACTTGGTGATTTCACTAAAATTTCTTTAAGAGCTGAAACTCTACGAAAAATACTCCTAGCTTCAAAAAATTCAAAATTCAAGCAAATTAGCAAACAACCATTGTCAATCTGTTTGTAATAGCGAGAATCAATCTTATATTTAACATTGTAAGGATTCAATAGTTTATAAGTTGAATTTAGTTTGCATTTCTTTTATTCAAATTTGAGAGTCAGTTTGGGAAGGGTAACCCAAACTGAGTTGAGTGGTAGTTAGAAAAAAAGGTACTTCCTGTAAAATGTGTCTAACCGGTGTAAAGGTTGCTCTGCCTAAGAAAAGAATGATCACTAGTGGATTTAAACTCGGAGAAGGAATCTAGGGATTAGAGGTAGACTTAGGGCCGAACCAGGATAAAACCAGGTGTTGAAGTTCTAAACTTTCGCTTTAGCTTTTATCACACTCAAACTCAATCATCATTCTTTCTGAGCTTATCATTTTGCTTGAAAAACCAATCCGAGTTGAGAAGAGTACTAAGCAAGTGATTAAAGATAAACTATCAAGTGAAGTTGAGCAGTTTATAAGTTTTTAAACCTGCTCAGTACAGCATCACTCAGTAAGCTCTAAAAACTTAACTTGGTTAAATATTTTCATAAATCTAAAAAGTAACCAAGAAACACATTCACCCCTCTTTGCGGTTGTTTATAAGTTGTCTAAGGACCAACAAGTGGTATCAGAGCTAGTTCTCAACTTATTGACTAACTATCTTTGAGTAAAGATCCATAAATGGCTTACAACAACTACAGCTCTGGTTCGAGAAAGATAGTGCTCTTGAAGGATGAAATGTCTATTACTAGACCACTGTTGTTTGACGGTACTCATTACACATTTTGGAAAATCAATTGAAAAATTTCATTCAGTCTCAAATAATGCAGGCATGGCTAGTAATCGAGCTTGGCCCTAGTGTGAGCGAACGACATTCTACTCGTGCGGTCACCACAAGGTGCCGGCTCCATGAGATGGGGCGTGGGGTTTTTCAAAAAAAATAAAACTTTTGTTTCAGCTCTGAGAGAGTGTGTTGGAAAAGATGTTTTTCTTGAAAAGTGTGTTCCAAGTTTAAAAGACTCGAGATCAGGATCCCTAGTCTGTGTTACAAAGTCACCACCCGGATAAGCTCTTTCGGGAAAACTCGGTACAGCTTAGATCTGTTTGCCTAATCCGTACAACAAAATAGAGATTCGGGTCAGGATGAGTTATCTATTTCATCGTCATTTGAGTTAAATTACTCTATGCAAGAAACCATGTTTATAATATTCGAACTAAACTAGATAATTTCATTTTTTAGTTTATAGCACATGCATAAAGTGATAAATAAATTGTGGAAAGTAAACATGCTAGGAATTAAAATGCGCCTAGTCTATGAGGGATTAATAACATCATTGGTTTTTGGGTTTTACAAATCGCCTAAATATATTGAAAATCTAGGGGATACAGTTTCCTTAAATACATCGATATCTAACAAATAATACATTTAATTTTTTTTGAAAATGAAGGGCAACACCTGAAGGAAATTAAATCCTAACATTCATCTATCCTAAACTACCTACATCCACAAATGTTAGCGCAAATATGGCACATCACAAACAGTTGCAAGTATATTCGATTTGATTTTTGCTAGACCTGAGAGGCTTGATTTAAAACATCGAAGGAGTTTGAGATTTATTTTTCCTAAGAAAAGGTTCATTTTATACACATAAGTTTATTTAACCATTTTTACTGAAAATGCCACATGTGAATATTTACCGGGTCGATTATACGAGAACTTTGGTTCCCTTCGTCGTGGTTTCCTAACACACTTCATGATAATATTGACATAAAATAAATCTAAGCACAAAAAAAATGTAAATCATGCCGTTGTTAAAATCATTCCGAAGAGGAAACCGTTAAAATCGATAAAATAATACCCCGGTGACGGGAAATCGACTTTAACCATCCAAACTCCCTTCGGGATAATCTCAAATTGGTAAAATCTTCACATACACGCATCATGTTATTGAAAACTCAGGTTTCAGACCTGAATGGTCACCACTAACCCTCCTGAAAATGAATTGAAATCTGGAAATTTTACAAACATTCTACCTGGGTTCTGCCTTGAAAGTGATGTCATTAACGATATCATCTATGTTGTTAACGATTTTGCGATGTCATTAACGATATCGAAATGTCGTTAACGACGTTGCATGGGCAGAATCCGTGCAGATTTTCTATTTTTATGACTTTCACATTTTTGCATACACAAACACATACATATGATACAAAAAAGTGACGCACGACTCTAGGAACTCAGAGGCTTACCTCGTAGCCATGAATCCACTTTGCTCAATCAATGAAATACCCAAAAATTCCTCCTCGTTTCTTTGGTTTAGTTTGTGGTTTTGCCAAAAAATGAGGAGTAAGTGTTACCCTTTCATGAAGAGAGTCAGAACTCTCTGAATGTGAGTCTCAACAAGAGGAAGAAAGGAAGTAGAAATCCTTCTTCTCTAGAGTTTAGACTTTCAAAAGCTTATAAGCCGGAAAAAATACCGAAATCGGTTTTAAAGATTAAAAAACTTCTAAAATGAATGAAGATACTTGTTATGGACACTTAAACCAAGTTCTATTGATCTAGAACTTAGTGCCAAATGCCTCAAAAAGAACTCTAAACCTCAAAATTGCTTAGACTCTCAATATAACTCACTTTTTAAAACAAGTGAACTAAACCTTGAAATTTGCTTAATGACCCAAAACAACCAAAGTTCATGCCCTAACCACGAACTTACACACTCAAGTTACAGAAATACAAATTTAAAGAGATTAAAAGATGGTTATTTTGTTATAAAAACCTTAGAATTAACTTAAAACCTTAAGAACTAAGAAAACATTCAAACTCAACTTATTTTCTTTTGTTTCTTTTCTTATTTAAAATTTTTTCTGCTAAAAATGTTCCTCTCTCCACTTTTTCATTAGAACTCAACTCTCTTAAAGAGAGAGAGCCCCCTTCAACCCCAAAAAAGAAGTCCAAGTTTGATTTTTCTTCCTTTCATTTTTTCAACTTAATTTCCCATCCCTATGCAAATGTTGGGTATCTAAAGTCTTTAGTGGGCTGTGGCAGTTGTATTTCAATGATGAAATCTGAGCAAGTGGTAAAAATTGATTTTTTTGGCTGAAAAGTCCACAAAGTACAATTATTGTTATGCTTTCAACTTAATGTCGTTAACGACATTGTCAATGCTGTTAACGATATTACAATATCATTAACGATATTGCGATGTCGTTAACGACATTGCATGGCTAGATTAGGTTTTTCTTTTTAGGAAGTCCAAAGAAACAAGGTTCATGATTTCCAGACGACTTCAGGACCTTACAAAATTTAAAAAGGTAACAAGGGAAAATATTACAGCTTAATCATTGAACTTGTGAGTCAGTTGTAAAAATCTCGTGCTAACAGGCTGCCCCTCGTGGGATCACTGCTGATATGAGATCAGTATGGTCCCATGATTGAAAGAATAGTGAGGTTTAGAGAAAATACCTCCTCGGTCATGATTGGCGCTCTTTGGGAATGATGGCTGGAAGCTTTCATCTCAATGCGGCATTTTTCAGGGATTGGTCTCTCGATACCCCTCGTGAATTGCCCGTATGGCAACGACTTCCCCTAGAAGGTTAACTTTCAATTGGTTTATGCCACTAGAATTGTTGGGGAGAGAATGTTGACCATGTGCCTTCATCCTCTTAGTTGAGAATCCCATGTGTGGGGATGTGGTAAGCTTACTGGCAACGTGGACTATAGGAAGTACGCTGATCGAACAAGGTAGGTGTGAACTATAGAAGGTTCATTGATTACAAAAAGATAGAAAAAGATGTGAATTGTAGAAAGTTCGCTTGACTATAAAAAGTCAGAAAATTTTGAATTGTAGAAAGTTCGTTGCCTGTATAAAGTCAAGAAAATTTTAAACTGTAGAAAGTTCATTGACCTTAAAAAGTCAAGAAATATTGAATTGTAGAAAGTTAGTTGATTATAAAAAGTCAAGAAATTTTGAATTGTAGAAAGTTCGCTGACTGTAAAAAGTCAGGAAATTTTGAACTGTAGAAAGTCAGGAAATTTTTGAACTGTAGAAAGTTTGTTGACTGTAAAAAGTCAGGAAATTTTTAACACGCAAGTTATGAATGCATGTTTTAATCTCTTGATTGAGATTGCCGAAAGCAAAAATTTTTACCCCTTCAATAAAGAGATTAAAATATGAATGCGTAATAATTAACTCGGGTCATGTACTCGAGTTTCAGAATTGTTTTTGAGATCCCTGAAGTTATACACGTGTTTTCAGTGACTTTTACAAAGTTAAAAAATGAATTTTAAAGTATTAATTTGGGTCGAAAATCAAAGAAATGGGCTTGGCTAAGTTTAATGTCGTTAATGATATTGGGTTATGTCGTTAACGATATTAATGATATCGTTAACGATATCAACTAATATCATTAATGATATCGCTGTCCCAGGTTAAAAAAAATAAAACCTAATTTTTCCCCATTCTTTCATTACTCCAAAAAAGTCCCAAAACCTCTCAAAAAATGATTTCCTTTCCCAAATTCTCAGGCAAGATGTTGTGCAAGATTATAAATAGTTTAGGATGATTTGGAACCCAATGTGGGGAATTAGAACATAAAAAGTTGGATTTTTGGGGATTGAAATCGTGGTCTGTAACTATAATATCATTAACGATATTGGATAATATCGGTAACGATATTGCGATATTGTTAACGATATTATCTATATCATTAACAATATTGGCTAATATCGTTAATTATATTGGATAATATTGGTAACGATATTAGCTATGTCATTAATGATATTAGAAAGACAAAGGCAGACTGTATTCTGCCTCGCACAAAAAATCGCTTTTGAGTGCCATTTCAACCTAGTTTTCAGTTCCGTACTGTATATATGCTTAGAAAGATAAATGAATTGAAGTTCTTTATTCGTGATAAAAAGGATACAGAATCTTGAGTTGGTTTTGAGATTTATCTTCTACCTTTTATTTCTGTCTTTTACAGCCGCAGACTTATACCAACATTTCCAGTATAGGGGCCATGGGGCTATGGTGGAACCACATAGCTGGAGACTTGGAGCTTCGGGCCGCTATTGACACCACGGGGTTTGGCTATCTTGCAAGAGTTCTGCCAGCACATATGCCCCACCTGTCACATCCCGCTCTCATTGCCTTGGTCGAGTAGTGGTCGGAGACTACTCATACCTTCCAACTTCCAGTGGGAGAGTTTACCATCACACCATCTGACGTGGTGGTGATGACTGGCCTTCCTTGGCACATGGGGACCATCCACTTTGACATTTTCATGGACCGCTTCTCTACTACCCATCGGGTCATCAACCGGGTGCAGGAGCTGTTTGGTTTAGCTCCGCGCACTAGCCAGTACTCGTACAAAGAGCTGAGCCTTTACTAGAGTTCGATGGATGTGGTACCCGTGGAGCAGGATGCTCAGTGTGTACGCTCTTTCACCATCTATTTGTTGATGGTGCTCTTCTTTCCGATCACTTCTATCAAGATCAACTACGAGTTGATCTCCGCTGTGGAGGATCTGGGGTCTATCCCAGTCTTGAAAATGCCGAGGGCTATCTTGGGCTAGATGTATTAAGGCCTGGAATGTACAGTGAGGGCTCATGAGAAGGCCCTCAAGTTGAGTCACATCCTCCTCTAGGTAATTGATTGCCTTTCAAACTTTATATCGTATTTCACCTTATTTTCACGGCTTTATTTGACCTTGATTTCACTGCAGGTCTGGGCCATTTCCTACTAGATTCTTCCTCATCCAGTCTTCAAGATCATGGTAGTTCAGGATGATCCTCTTATGGTTGCTTGGTGCCTTTCGATCAGAGGATTCCATAAATGGAAAATGGGATATCGAGGGTGTCTCCGTGGCCTCACGCTGGAGTAGGTATTTAAATGATTCCCTGATTCTTTACTCACTTTTTTTTACTATCCCATTTTGAATGTGTGTTTTCCTTTACGATTACAGGTCATCTCAGACCCCTAAATCCTAGTGCCGAACTGGGATGTGATGTTGACTACACGGAATGATGTTGATGACCACAAGCTGGTCTTGGAGTCTCCCCTCTCTCTTGAGTGGTACCTCACGGAGAGGTTCTGATCCTAGCAGACTTCGACTGTCGTGGAGTGGCCTGTGCCTCCTCATCCCCCTATCAGCGTATTTTGGTCGAACCTGATGATTAGATTTGAGGTAGATCGAGCTACCTTCTTCGAAGGGAATGGCACTACGACTCTTTCCATCAGTGGCTCTTACTTGGCACATCTGGGGTGTCTGATCCCTCCTTGCCCTCGCATCTCTCTTGATGATACAGAGGATTTGCATCCCCGGAAGGCGGTGGAGACGATGGGCGTAGCTTCCTCCGATGACAAGGAAGAGGAGGTTGAGCTAGGCGGAGGTGGAGGTAATGGCAGCGATGATGATGGTCCTGGCGATGGTCGTGATCATGGAGGCGGTTGATAAGTGTATAATTACACTTATTATCATTATAATTTTACACAATAAACACTATAGTTTAAGTTATTTTTATACTTCATATAAAAGATTTCACATGGTATGTAGTTGTTTTTTATGCAAATGCAGATACTAGGTAAATCTTGGGAGTAAAATGAGCTAAAGTGGAATTCTATGAAAAAAGAGTGAAAAAGGTGCAAAATGATGCGTGGAACTTGAAGATTTGGCTTAGAATCGAAGCTGTGGAAGATCGGTGAAATTACAAGGAGAATTTTGAAGAAAACTCAATTCATGGTCGCGACAATACCTCGCGATCGCGACCTATTCACTTCAGAATTAGAAATCTGCCAAACAAAGATTCACGGTCGTGACATGGACGGATTTCTAGTATTATCTTCTTAACTAACAACCGCCAGATACGCATGATCAACCGCCATCAAGTACCAATGAACAGACGCCTATCAGGAGTCAACCAATCATGAAAAGTTGCTTATCCATTGTGGATTATATCAAAGCTTCTAACCCAATCACATTGAAGAGATGCAATCTTTCACCAATGGATGTGACTCTTCATTTGGATAGACGCAACCCTTCAAACTCTATAAATATGGCTTCATATCCTCACAAATTTTGTGCATGGTGCAACACCAGAGTGCAAAGGTGGCATTAGAAGTAGAAAAGTGAGAGATATAGTTTGTGTGTAGATAGATTCGCTACGTTGTTAAGTGTTAGCGAGAAAATGTTTAAGTGATTCGAATCCTTGTGTCGATCACTAGATTTCTCTATATTCTCGAGCGATTGTTGTATAAGTGTACTTGCAAATCACATATCAATAAAAGTTTTCGTTCTTCAATATTCGTTTGTTCGATATACGCAAGGAATAGCATCCTAGCGGAGGTTCTGTACGGGCCGAGACCGAATTCAAAGCAGACATAGGAATTGCGGGAATTGACGACTCCCATTAAAGAGTGGATATGGTTTGATTAACTTTAGCTTTCACTTGTATACCTTACAACTTTGCTTTGCTTTCTACTTATACTTTCTATTTCGAAGTTTATGATATGTCTACGTGTCATAATGCATATTTCATGCTAAGTCTTTTATGTTAATCAAGTTATATGCATTGGCGTTAATTTTAAGAGTAGTTTCGGGGTTAACAATATTGTGTATAATCACTGGATCCGTGATATAACGCTGTTTAGTGAGCCAACAATTTTGGAATGGTAACTTGCTAAATGTGGCTATGTGAGAGCGACCCGTACTAAGCATATTATTGATGTTGTCCAGGTTTATATAACAGTCTTATCTCGTTTGCGCTAGGTTTAGAAAAGTTATTTCATGTGTTGCTCTACGATGAATTATTGAACATCTGAGTGTGTTAAACCAGTTTGTTAGATTAATCTAGTGTGTCATAACACCTTCGTTGATCTTGCATATTTTCTCTGATATACTTGTTCGTAGTGAAAAATCTATTAATTTAGAATCTCTAATCTATCCCATCTATATTTACTCATTTTTTCATTCTAATTTTCCTATCCATAAAAATCTCTAATCTATTTTTATTTTATTTTACTTTGTTTCTTCCCTAGTTTATCTTTAGACCTGGTTCCTTCCCTGTGGGTTTGATATCTTTTAAAACTACATCGCAACTGTATACTTGCAGTCTTCATCATTTTTCTATGTGATAGGAGGTATTGACAATACCTACATTTATTTGTAAACAAGTTTTTGGCACAGTTATTAGCCAATAGTTCACGAGATTTTGGAACCATTATTGATTAAACTTATCAGTAGAAAAGTGGCGAACAGATACCTTATGTGTCTTTTATACAGGGTTTGAGTTTGCTTATAGGGTTTACTCCTTGTAGGCCTTTATTGGGTAAAATGGATCCTCATATGTGTTGGGCTATAATACATCTTGATATCACCACTCATAAAAAAATGTGACTCAAATTTAAAACTACTAGAGGTCACATCTGCTGTCTAACAACTAGAGTAAGACAAAGGCCACAAATTTAATGTAAAAGTTAAAACAATTTGATAATTTTGTTAACTAACATATTATTAATATAAATACTATTTACAAATATAATTAGTATTTTAATAGTGAAACTATAAAAAAAATTGGATTAATTAGGGGGTGTTTCTTAAAATTTTTCATTTTCAACTTTTAACTTAAAAATATTTTTTAAGAAGATTTTAATTTATAAATTAGACAATGATGTGATTTTGATAATTTTTTTTAACTTAAAAGTTAAAAATAAGACATAAGTTAAAAATAAGTCAGATTTAACTTTTTAAAAAATCACTTGTAAGATAGAAGTTGAAAAAGTAGAAGTTTTAAGAAACACCCTTTAATTTGGACAAACTTATATAATTTTATGGGTGAAAAAAGAGAAACAAAAATGACATAGATGCAAAAATCAAATTGGAGGGTTTTAGGATTTCATTGAAATAATTGCATGTGTCTAATAGCAATCCAAATGCACATGTGCCTATTATTTTCTTTTAAAATTTATAATTCATTGGTTCCTATTGGTACATATATTTGAAAATTTACAAATAACACGTTTTAATTTAATTTTATTCAATACATTTATACATTACTTTACAAAAGAAGCCTAAGTCAGATAAATATTGATAGAGGAATTATTTGCATTATTTGCAATTTTTGAACTTTTGCGTTTCATCATTAATAAATATATATAACTTGTTCTTTTTTATGTAATCCGTGACATTTAAAAACCGGTACATGATAAAATTTCATAAAAAATGTAGACAACTATTTAAAACAAGTTCTCAATCTTTTTTTTTTCCTCCAATATAAAAAAGTGTTTAAATATTGTATAAAATAATGCATTATGCAAAATCATTAAAATTTCATTTTCCACTTAAAAGTGAAGCACAGCTCCAAATATAGGATATTGCAAATGCAAAATGTAACAATGTAAAATTTGTAAACATGAGACATGAGGTTAGTGAATAATTTCAAACAAGACATACATTTAATGAGGATGAAACTGGATTGATAATTCATTTTCCATTTTGCATTGAACGATGGATTGCCAGTCCAGTTTCCATTATTTTTATAAATAAAAAATTTAAAAAAATTGTCACGTGTGTACAATGATCAAGTGACATATTTATCACCCAATATTGTTACATGCCCGTTTTCAATCAGCTAGAATCGAGTTACTATTGCTTCATTGTAACATGACTTTGCGAGGGAATCTTTGATGTTAGAGATTCCCACGCCAATTAACTGGTAAAACAAATGACTAGTTATTAAAAAAAATACTTTAATTTTTTTACCAGTTACATTGTAAAACTCCCACCCCTCCCCTTTCTCTAACCCTTTTCCTAAAAAAATCATTTTTACTACATTTTTCCCTAACTAAAATGTAATGACACTAAACAAAATAAAGTATTAAATTACTCTAAAATTTTTCCTAACATTAGTATTTTGTTTTGTAAACTTTAATTAATTTATCATTTTCAATAAAACCAAAAATAAAATCATGATATAATTATTTACTTAATATTGTGAAAGGCTAACATTTAGAATAATAAATAATATTATATTCATTTTTTTAAAAACCAGCCCTTTTTTGTTTTACTAATTTTTGAGATTATAAAGTTTAAATTAAATATAAAAATCACTACTAAATATTTTGTTTGTTTAAACTGTAATTTCTCATTTAACGAAAACTAAAACTAAACCGTAATAGAGCATTAATATTTAGATATATGAAAAAAAAATTAATTTGTACAATGAAAGTACAGATTCACATAATAAATTACATATCTTAATTTTAAGTAAAGATTAATCCTACAAATTGTATAAAAAATACAACATTAACTAATATCTCATATTTACACTAACACATACAAAAATAACAATAATTAAAAAAATTACCTTATATATGGAGAATGAAAAAAGGGAAACTAATGGAGAAAGAAAGGAAATTAAATTGATTTCGGAGAGGGATAAACTTTGATGTTAGAGAGGATTTAAGGTTAGAGATGAGATGAATGAAAGTTGAAGGGTTAGAGAGAGAGAGAGTGTGTGTTAATGGCTAAAGAGGGTTAAGGGTAAAATGTAGTTGAGAGAGTTTAATAGAGTAGGTGGGGGGAAGAAGGGCTTAGTAAATAAGGGTTCAATAAAAAATTTTTTTTTTATCAATTATGATCACTTAATTGGCGTAAGAATCTCTCTTGAGTACGGATGTTAATGGATGGGAGAATCTGAAATTCATTCCATTCAAACCGATGAATTTGGGGGAAAATTCGAAAATTTTCACCCACGAGGAAGGAAATGGGCAAAATTATACCGCCCAGTTAGAAAGGTGGGCGGATTTGGATAGAGCCATACCCACCTCGCCCCCGAAAATATATACCCGTAAAATTATATA
>CATIWQ010020595.1:0-19643 GCA_949673415.1 Euphorbia schlechtendalii | reverse complement strand
TTACCTAGTATCTGCATTTGCATAAAAAACAACTACATACCACGTGAAATCTTTTATATGAAGTATAAAAATGACTAAAACTACAGTGTTTATTGTATAAAATTTATATGATAATAAGTGTAATTATACACTTATCAATGTCCGATTTCTCTAAGGGATTACACCAAAGGGAAATACACACATCAACTAGTAATGCTCTAATCTTAAATGCTTGGTTTCTTTTATTAAGTTTTACAAACCTATAAGCATCTATGAAACGTTTCAATTGAGATTATGTCAATCATATCATGCTTAGGAAATCTTTCAGGGTTAATATTAAGTTTTAAAATTTCGCCATGCAAGTTTGCATGTTTAAAAACTACTTTAACTAACCAACAGTGGTATCAGAGCCTACCTTATATTATGCATGATTGTTGATAATATATTGAAATGATATTTTCTATGAATTGATTAAAGTATGTTGCGCATAACTTAGGTTTCAATTCATGTTATAGAAAATGATGTGATAACTAGATTAAGGTTTTGCTCAAACTTAATCTAGGTAATTATCATATATATATATATTAACAATGTTTTACCATGCGTGTAAATGCTTTTAATTTAGGGTTGTCCAGTACTTCACTTGATAAAAGAACTAAATCTTTAAATCATAATTATCTATGGTATAACGAATCGAAGTGCCTGTGGTTATTTTAGTAAGGATCGAATTTGACTGCTAATTTACTTTAAGGGAGCCTCTCCTACATGGAAATCTCCATCGATATTAGGTTCAAGTGTACCTAAGGGACTTTTATGACTTAGTTGATATCTAGTTTGGGAATTGGGTTTCGTATATGGTTTTATAACCATGGTTTAAGTTATTAGATTAAAACATATAGACAAATGTGCAAGAACTTAATCATGGACCTTATTTATTTTGCATGCTATGTGGAGTCTTGGAATAATGGAATGATTATGATGTACCAGTTTTGAGCATGATCTCTTAGATCAATAATTCCAAATAGCACGAAATTAATATTATCATAATCATATCCATCATATAATACCTAGACTAGGGCGAGACCAATTGCACCAATAAAATCCCTACAACAATATTAAGATGGTAAATTATCTTCTTGGTATAAGTCGTGAAATGAACCTTTTTAATGGATGTGAGAACATGCATAACGTAATTTCCCTTAACATGTGTTTGTTCATGAGATTAAATGAGGTTAATGCCTTAACCAGCATGGGTTAGTTGGAACTAATGCTAGATTGGAGACATATTTGAGGAGTTGTACAATTGTGTACGCATGTCTCGAGAAAGAGAACTCAAATATACTAGAAATTGCGTAATGCTAATGGACGGGTTCCAACCATGGTTTTTATTTATGGCTTGATCTGCTATAGGGGAGTCATAGTAGATGGGTTATGGATGACTAGGGAAAATTGATTTGACCAGGTTTTCCTTAAATTAATAGAAGGGGTTATTTAAATATCGATAAAATAGTAGGAAATATGTGTTTAATTAAATACATTATATTAAATGCATGTACATATACTAATGTCTGAACAATTTTTATCTTATATCTAGGTTAAACAATGAATCCAAACATAAATATTCACCCAATTCTTGACAATAAATTTACATGGATTAATTTTGACGACTGGTAGAAGAAGCTTGAGAAGAGCAATTTGGATTATGTTTTGCATAATCCTAAACTAGTCAATCCTAATGCTGAGGCTTCTATTCAACAGGAAGAGGCATATCTTAACCATAAGAAGGATGCTTTTGTGGTGTCATTCGTGATGCTCGAAACCATGACCTTGAACTTAAGTCGTAGCATGATGGTATGGACCTAAAGTCTATGTTGATCCATCTCAAAGGGATTCATGAGGGCATGAAAATTGAATATAATGAATTCTTAAAATTATTCTATACCTCTAGGAGAAATGATGGGATCTTAGCCACTGAGTGTTGCATAGAATACTTTGAGCATTCAAAGAGGATGACTTAGATAGGAATTGAAAGAAATTCCGAATTTGACACATACCATGATTGACTGTTTGATAAATATTCACCCTTTGTGAAAGATTACCTTATCTCAAGAAAGACTAGCAAAACATCTGAATTTATTAAGAAACTTAGAAGTTTTGAATATGGTCTTATGGCTAAAGGAACAGGTACCTTGGCAAGTAAGACTTGCGCCAAAGGTAAAGGTTTAAAACATATCAGCAGCAAAGGAAAAAATGTGATCATTACAAAGGAGAAATTCAAAGGGATATGTTTCATGTATGGAAGGACCAAACATTGAAAATGTGAATGCAAAGCTCATATTTCTGAACAAGTGAAGAAGAAGCTAAGTGAGGCATCTATTTCAGGTATGTTCATGATAGAGAGTTTCTCTACAGTTCCTTATGAGTCTACATGGGTATTGGAAAACTGGTTGTGGTACTCATATTTGTACTTCTATGCAGGGGTTGCGGAATATTAGGAGGCTTGCAAAGATGGAAATGAACCTAAGAGTTTGAAATGGAGCACGGATTGCTACAAGAGCTTTAGGGGCATATAGCCTTCGTTTTCCTAGTGACCTTGTTCTAGTTTTGAACAATTGCTATTACATTCTTGCCAAAACTAAGAATATTATTTCTGTTCCGTGTTCAACGACAAAAGGATTTGAGATTTATTTTTTAAATAATAATTGTCAAATTAAGCATAATAATATTCTTTATTCTTATGGAATGTGTTTGAATGACATTTATGGTCTAGATAATAAAAATGAAATTGTAAATATCAATATTGCTAGAAATTGAAGATAGATAATGAGAAATCTTCATACTTGTGACATTGTTGTTTAGGCCATATAAATGAGACTCGCTTCACTAAGTTACACAAATGTGGTTACTTGGGCCCAATAGAATGGGAATCCTATGGGGCATGTGAACCTTGTTTAAAGGGAAAGATGACAAAGAAACCTTTTAAAGGAAAGGGACAGTGTGCCACGAGTACTTTGGAAACAATACATTCTAATTTTTTTTAAATAATAATTATCAAATTAAGTGTAATAATATTCTTTATTCTTGTGGAATGTGTTTGAATGACATTTATGTTCTAGATACTAAAAATGAAACTGTTAATATGAATGTTGCTAAGAAATTGAAGATAGATAATGAGAAATCTTCATACTTGTGGCATTATGGTTTAGGCCATATAAATGAGACTTGCTTAACTAAGTTACACAAATGTGGTTACTTGAGCCCAATGGAATGGGAATCCTATGAGGCCTGTGAACCATGTTTAAAGGTAAAGATGACAAAGAAACCTTTTAAAAGAAAGGGACAACATGCTACGAGTACTTCAAAAATATTACATTCTGATGTATGTGGTCCAATGAGTGTTAAGACACATGAAGGTTTCGTCTACTTCATAACCTTTATCGATGATTATTCACGGTATGATTATTTGTACCTTATGAGGCACAAATCTAAAAGTTTTGAGAAATTCAAAGAGTTTAGTATTGAAGTAGAGAAATAGCTTGGGAAAAGTATCAAGACCCTTCGATCTGATCGAGGAGGTGAATACTTAAGCCAAGAGTTTTAGGATTATCTAAGGGATAATGATATTTTATCCCAATGGACTCCTCCTTATACACCCCAACACAATGGAGTGTCAAAAAGGAGAAATAGAACATTACTAGATATGGTTCTATCCATGATGAGCCAAGAAGAACTCAGTAGATCCTTTTGAGGTTATACACTTGAGAGCGTGATTTATATTCTAAATAGAGTATCCTTGAAATTAGTTGATCAAACACCATACGACAAGTGGTTATGGTAAGAAACCAGCTCTTTCTCACCTGAGAGTTTGGGGATGTCCTACTTATGTAAAGAGGATAATTTCAGATAAGCTGGGTGCTAAGTTTGACAGGTGTCTTTTTGAAGGTTACCTTAAGGAGACTATGGGTTATACCTTATACGATCCCAAGGAATAAAAGGTTCTTGTTTCTAGGATCTCTTAGTTCCTTGAGAAGGAACACATACTTGCGAAAGCTAGTGGGAGAAATCTTGAGTTGGGTGCTCAATAAGATCAAATAGATAATTAAATGATTGATCCTACATTTGTTACACAAGAATGTGTAATCATGGAACCGCCTATTGTAAACTGACATTGCATAGGTCAGGTCGGGCTCTAATCATCCTTGAGAGATATGGTTATTTCATCACTGATGATCAGCACATCTTCCTTATGGAAGATGACGAGCCCAAGACTTACACGGAAGCAATGGAAAGCTCAAAGTTTAACAAATGGTTTATAACCATGAAGTTAGAGATGGACTCTATGTACAAAAATCAAGTGCGAAACTTGGTTAATGATCCAAGTGGATTAAGCCCATAGGATGCAAGTCGATTTCAAGAAGAAAACTGACATGGATGGTAATGTAATTACATAAAGAAAGGTTAGTCGTAAAGGGTTATAATCGAAAGGAAGGCATTGACTATGATGAAAAATATTCACTAGTAAGCATGCTAAGTTTATTAATATGCTCCTTACCATCGCTGCTCATTACGATTATGAGGTCCGACAGATGGATATGAAAATCGCGTTCCTTAATGGGAACCTCGACTGGGATGTATATGTGATATATCTTAAAGGTTTTACATCCTAGGATGGCTCAAAGATATGCAAGTTATAAAGGTTCATTGATGGACTTAAACAAGCATCAAGGAGTTGGAATATTAGGTTTGACGAAACAATCCGAGAAATTGGTTTTATGCCAAACACTAATGAGCCTTGTGTGTATAAGAAGGCTAGTGAGAGTGCAATCATTTTCCTTGTATTATATGTCGATGACATATTACTGATAGGAAATGATATTCCTTTTCTTCAGACAGTTAAGTCATGACTTTCAAATAAGTTCTCCTTTAAAGACCTTGGAGAATCAGCTTTTATAGTTGGTATAAAGATCTACCATGATAGATCCAGGAGGATTCTAGGTCTTTCTCAAAGTACATACATAGATAAGATTTTAACTAGATTTAACCTTCAGCAGTCAAGAAAGGGTTACCTTCCCATGTCTCATTGGATTAACCTTTCTAAATCTAAGTGTCCAAGAATACAAGAGGAGAGATTGCACATGAATAGAATGCCCTATACTTTGGTGATAGGATCCATCATGTATACTATGGTATGCACTCGACTAGCCGTCTCATGTGCCTTGAGCGTCATGAGTAGATTCCAACCTGATCCAGGTGAGAAGCACTAGATGATCGTTAAAACTATCCTTAAGTACTTACGAAAGACTGAGGATATGTTTTTGGTTTATGGAGAAAGTGATATCTCTGTGAAGGGATACACTAACGCGAGATTTCAATTCGACAAGGACAATTTCAAGTCCCAATCAAGTTATGTGTTTATGTTAAATGGAGGGGAAGTTGTTTGGAAAACTTTCAAACGAGATATAATTGCTGATTCAACGACTGAATCTGAGTATATAGTTGCTTCTAAAGAAACTAAGTAAGCTGTCTGGCTTAAGGGATTTATTGGTGATCTTGGCATGGTGTTCAGCATTATAAATCCAATAGTGGTCTATTGTGATAAAAAATGGGGTTATTGCTCATGCAAAGGAACAACACTCTAGTTAGAGAAATTGACACGTACTCAGAAAGTACCATCTAATTCAAGAGATAGTAGCTAGAAAGTATATAAGCTTAGAATACATCCCTACGGATAAGAATCTAGTGGACGGGCTAATGAAGCCATTGACTCAAGTTAAGCATGACCAGCATGTTAACGAGTATGACATGAAGCACATGGGCAATTGGCTCTAGTGCAAGTTGGAGTTTGTTAGATATGATGAATGCTCTAGAGGCAATTAGAATGATATATCTTTATTAATCACTAATATACAAACATTTAAGATTTTTTTATTAATAATAAGGCGTCTTTGTTATATCGATGATTATTTCTAAATTGGGTATCTCGTTGGTATTATATATATGTTATTAAGCATATATATATGTTCATTGATATAATAAGACAAAGTCTAAATATCCCTAGTCATAGTTTCATTAAGACTAGACATCAATGAAGCGGATAGACTAGCATGTGTAGGCTTACTCATTGGATATGATCCAAGTAGCTGATTTTACGAGCTGAAGGTGGTACCTTGAGTTAACACATAAATGTATTCGGGTAATACATTGGAGACAACTATAAAGCAGACACTCGGAAATAACTATATCCATGTGTTGATGTCATGTCTTATTGTAGTAGCAGTACGAGTATTCTCGAACCTGAGATACTAGTTACATTGTGTGGGAGTTGCTATACTTTAGGTCATAGTTATTCATACTTAGTTGATCATGATGATATGGGTAATTATGGGTATAATGATGATCATTTGTTGGTAAGCCGAGTAGTCAAGATGGAAACTGATAAGTGTATAATTACACTTATTATCATATTAATTTTATACACTAAACACTATAGTTTAATTCATTTTTACACTTCATATAAAAGATTTCACGTGGTATGTAGTTGTTTTTGATGCAAATGCAGATATTAGGTAAATCTTGGGAGTAAATTGATCTAAAGTGGAATTCTATGAAAAAAGAGTGAAAAGGTGCAAAAAGATGTGTGAAACTTAAAGATTTGGCTTAGGATCGAAGCTGTCAAAGATCGGTGAAATTACAAGGAGAATTCTGAAGAAAAATACAATTCTCGGTCGCGATAATCATTCACGATCGTGACTTGTTCTTCTTCAAAATAGAAATCTGCCAATCAAAGATTCATGATCACGACTTGTATATCGCGGTTGCGACTTGGACGGTTTTCTTATTTAATCTTCTTAACTACCAACCGCCAAATAAGGACGATCAACCACCATCAACTACCAACGAATAGACACCTATCAGAAATCAACCAATCATGAAAAGGTGCCTATCCATTATGGATTATATTAAAGCTTCTCAACCAATCACAATGAAGTGATGCAATCATTCACCAACGGACACAACTCTTCGTATGGATAGACTCAACCCTTCGAACTCTATAAATAGGGCTTCAAGACCTCACAATTTCATGCAGCAGCAAGTGGTGCATTAGAGTGCATGAGTGAGATATAGTGTGTGTATAGATAGAGAATTCGCTACGTTCATAAGTGTTAGTGAGAAAATGTTTAAGTGATTCGAATCCTTGTTTCGATCACTAGATTTCTCTATATTCTTGAGCGATTGTTGTATAAGTACTTGCAAATCACTTATCAATAAAAGTTTTCCTTCTTCAATATTAGTTTGTTTGATATTCGCAAAGAATAGCATCCTCGAGGAGGTTTTGTATGAGTCGAGACCAAATTCAAAGCAGACGTAGGAATTGCGGGAACTGACGACTCCCAATAAAGAGTGGATACAGTTTGATTAACTTTAGCTTTCACTTGCATATTGTTAGCGGGTGACTAAGAGTAGTGGGCCGAGAGGGCACGAGTTCATAGGCGAGGTCCACTGAGGTATTATGTAAAAAGTGCACCGGGTCGGGGACCCGGAGAAAAAACGTTGAAAGAGAAAGGGCGAAAACATTTTAGATTTGGTCAAACTTGAATCCACCATCTCTTAGTGAGGAGTCACCACCTGGATTAGCTCTTTCCAGGAATTAGAGTCCTGTGAGGCTTAACATCCGGGGGATGGCTCACTAAGGCACAAAGATTCGGGTCCGGGATAAGTTGCTTATTTCTTAAGTGATCACATTGTATTATATCTATAGAAAACCGTATTTTCTTAATTGCGTATATTCGCACTTAGTTCATTTTTCGAGTTTACATGCATGATTCACGTATAGAAAAAGAAGTAAATCCATCCACAAAACAATTAGTAAATGCGGAAAATAAAATTACAAGGCTTTCAAAAATCGAGGGATGCTACCGCTCGCTACCCTATTAATTACATTTGCTCAAAAATATGTGCAATACCCAAAGTAAAAATAAAAGCCTAAACATACATCTAACCTGCATCCACAAAGGTTAGCATAGGGGATATCACATATGTTCGATTTGATTTTAGCGAGGCCCGTGTGTCTTAATTAAAACATCGATGATTTAAGTTGTTATTTTAAATGAAAATAATTCATTTTTATTTACATGTACGTTGATTAATTTTATAAATGAAAATGACCGCATGGCAAAGTAGTGAGGACTGTTATCCGGGAATATATTTTATTCCCTTCATGGGGGTATTCGAAAAAATAAAGAAAAGAAATAAAGATGAAGAGAATTACAACATTATTTACAATAATAAGGAATAAAAATAATTCCTAGGCCAAAAATAAAAATTAGAAAGAAATGAAGCAAATGAAAGCACAGAATCCACAATTCTAGTAACTCAAAAGCTTACCCTTGTGGTATGAATCCACTTCGACGTATCCGTTCGATCCCTGGGAGTGTTCCTCATTCGTTATGGTTTAATTGTAGTTTAATGTGAAAAAATAAGTGTTTATTTATCCAAAAAGATAATCAGACTCGGGTTCTAAATTTGTTTGTCTTGAGAATATCTGAAGATTTAAGAAGAAATAGATAACGAAATTTGATTAAAAGATGAAGAGATTTGGGATCCAAAAGTGTTTTGGATCCAAGAAAATGTTAGAAGAAAAAAAAATTATTGTTTGTTTTTTTTATCTGAAAGAGAGAATTTTTCTCTGAAATTTCGAGCCCCCTCAATTTAAAAAAGTCTAACTATTTATAGAAAAAACCTGAAAAATCCAAAAAAGGTAGAAAAGTTTGGCGGGGTCGCCAAAGAGTTTACCGACCTCGCTAAACTTGCGAGCTTACCAGCCTCTATGGAGAGGCTTGCCTCGCCAGAAGGTCTGGCGAGCCTCACCAGGACCTTGGCAAGGTAGCGAACCTTGCCCAAACCCTGGTGAGGTTCGCCTGCTCCCTGGTGAGCCTCGCCAAAGTCTGGCGAGGTTCGCCAAGCCATCTGGCGAGCCATGCCTCGCTAAATATAGCGAGGTGGGCCCCGGATCCGGTTTTTGGTGGCTTTTTAGATTTTTTTGTGTATTTTTATATTTTTAATTAATTTCTGAATTAAAGTCCTTTTAAATTCAGAGACGAGGTAGACTCCCATTTGAAGATCTTCAGATGATCGAAAATCATGTAATTCGAGGATAAATATCCAGAAAAGCCGTCATCATTGAACGCGTGAGTTGGTACAAAATCCCGTGCTCACAGCTGCCCCTCGTGTGATTATCGCTTGTTTTATAACCAGTATGATCACACGAAAAGAGTGTAGGGATAGAGAGAATACCTGAGCAGTGTGGTTGGTGGCTTCTTATTCCCAATTGGTGATAACATAGGCCTTCCTTTCTGGTGATGTGTCTTCATAGGGTTGTCCGTTTCCTTCTTCTTAATCCCTTAGGTACTTGGTGCCCCTTGTAGGCGAGTTGACCGTTTCTTTCTACGACGTCCCTTTAGTGGTTGGCAACCGTTTCATTCTTTGGTTGATAAATGAGATTGTTTCATTCTTCAGCCATTGAGATAACCGTTTCCTTCTTTGGTTGTGTTTTGTATTTCCTTAATAAAGATGTTGTCTTGCTTCCTATAACAAATCAGAGAAAAGATAATGTTAATACATTTGATGGTGAATGTTTTAATTATTTGATTGAGTTTATACGAAGCAAAAATTTTTGTCCCTTCAATAAAAAATTAAAACATAATAAGTAAATGAGTTTAATAAGAAATTCAGGGGTGTCCCAAAAATCGCTCCGTTGTTTAGGAGGATTTTGTGGCATTGTAACGTTGACTTTAGGCTTGAGTGGGCCATTGTCTTGTTTGTAGGTTCCTCATGTAGAGGTGGAAATTCTTGTTTATCGGGACAGTGTTGCCCCGGTTTGGCATCGTCTTTACTTGTAAATGTGAATGTAATGTATGCATGATTTTATGCATGAACAATTTTTATCATATGATGTATGTTCATCTATTGTAGGCATCGTGGGCTTCATTCAGTGAAGAGCCTTCTCTTGTGCTAGTGCATGGTTGCCTCTATGACTTGTCTTGTTAGGGATTCCATGGACGACTCCCTCAAAGCGACGACCATGGGTTCGTTGAATCAGATTCGAGTTCATAGCTTGGATCTGATTTGAGGAAAGTCCGGATGAGTCGTTAATCCCGCTTTGTGTCGGTGATGATCGCTTGGAAGCCGTTTGCCTCATGTGTTGAAGGTATATAATGCCTCACACTATTCCGAGGAGGAGATGATGAATTTGATATTTCTATGGTCCTAAGTTTTGCATAGATCGCAATTGCGGGTTTTCAGTCTATTTAACCTTGTCTGGACCGCCCTTTCAGGTTTTCAATCTAGCAGACTCATTTTTCTTTATTTTTTTTATTTTTTTTTCATTTTTTGGATGTTTATTTACGACATTCTACCATTGGCATGCAAGCAATCAAGATAAGCATATGCATACAGATTCAGCAAAAATGACAATTCATTGATGAACTTAACAAGGGTATAAATGTTTCAAATTATTTAACTCCTGCCATCAATTAGCCCTTTCAGGTTTTCTAACTAATGTGGTTCTCTCGATGTCCTAAGTTTTGCCTAAGCCACCCTTTTTGGGTTTTCAACTTAGCAGACTATTTTTTCTGATGATTGAAAAGAAGCCCTAATTTTTGCTCAACTAACCGAGTGTTAATTAACGAGCTAAATACAAATTTTTTTTAAATTCATACTACTTTTTATTGATTTATTTCTTTCACCTATGTGTGATAGCAATTGTGTAAAACTTGGTTGATTTGGTAAATCAGTCACCTTTCATGTCCATGACTTCATTTGTTATCTCGTTCAACGTTTCTGACTGATTGGTTGGTGCTTGCGTTGCTTTGTTAGCTTGAGGTGTATGTGATGATGAGTCTTGATCATCGGCGTTCCCTTTTGAGTTCAATTTCCCACAAAATTGCGATGAGCTGTGCGAAGGAGTTGTTGACGTATTCAATGATCAGCTTCCTTTTTATCTTTGGTATTGTCTTTTGTTTGATTATCCCACGAATGATGGTGATTTGTGTGATGGAGTTGTTGACGTGTTCAACAATCCGACTCCTTCTTTGTGGCAGTGCGCTGGTTGTTTGGTCTTATGAATGGTAGTGATGGAGTTGTTGACATGTTCAACTATCTGATTCCTTCTTTGTGGCATTGCACCGGTTGTTTGGTCCCAACTTGCTTGGTCGATATTTTAGCCTTATTCTAGCTCCGATCCTTTTGATCTTTACATGCTTCATTCTCTTAATTGAGTCAATGGATGTTTCGTGCTTGGAGATCTTTCCATTGATCTTTCGTCATTGTATGATGAAGCAATTGCTATCACACGTTGTCTAAATACATGTATTTATCTCTCACTTTATCTCAAGAGTCAAATCATTTGAATTTTTGGAGAATCCATTTGTACCCAAATTAATTTCTTGAAATGATGTATCACATGTTATAAAAACAATATGTTTATGTTTATGAGAATGCGTGATGTCATTGATAAAATATCAAGCAAATAGATAATGTTCAATTTATTCAAAGATTATTCAAAAGAAGCCTCGTAGGCTAAGTAGCTAAATGCTAATTTATTACATAATCATTCCTCATGCTAGTTCCCCCAAGAAGTATCAATGGATTCGAAGTGCTCCATCCGCTCTACCTTCTCAAACACTTCTTAATAGCTAGAGAAGCTATCAGATCCAAATTTGTTCCTATATGGTGGCAGTGCACCATCCAGCAACTTTGTTATCATCTCCAGTAGGGTTAAACGATTCTGCAGCCTGACCTGTGTGGTCATCCAATGTGTATAGTAAGATTTGAATTTCTCACCCTGCCTTTACCTTATGGCATCCAGATGTTGCATTATGGTTTCCATTTGAGAGTTGAAACCATAATGCCCCAGCATAGCTTGAGCAAGGCTATTGCAATCAGTGGCTATGTCTAGTGGAAGGTGGCTGTACCATTCGTTGACTGGGTGGCCTAAGGTGACGATGAAGAGCTTATCCATCATTCGATCGCTGACCCTCAATCCTCTCATCACCATTTGATAATGCGTTAAGTGAGCGCGCGGGTTGCTCAATCCTATGTACTTCTCAAAATACGGCATTGTGAAGTTTGGGGGTAAGTTATCTTCATCCCCGACTATTGGTTGTGCAGGGTACGTGTTCCTTAGGTGGTCACCGTGAATGGCCAAGAACTGTTACCATAGTTCCGCCATGCTACGTTGTTAGAGGATGGCATTTCTTGCACTTGGATAAGAGCCATATTGCCCCTGGGGATATACCGCGAAATGGGGCAGTTGAGGTGCTTGGAGCTATGAGGGGACCGACGTACTCCAGTTGGGAATAGGCTATTGGGTCACTCCTTGGTAAAAAGGCCCTAGTGTGAACACCGACTGCCCCATTTGTCATGGGAAGAATTGGGGAGGATTGACTAAGTTATATCCTGGCTACCCAATCGGAGTCTGGTTTAGCTGACTTTGTCCTACCCCGAATTGATAAAAGGTAGTTGGAGGTAGGGGCATCATGTGTGAGGTGGGAGGTCCTCCTACCTCAGACCATCTAGTTGGATTGCCATTGTTAAAGGTGACCTTCAAGCCAAACACTGCATTCTGGGTCCTCCTAACATGTTGGCGAATGAGTGATGCTAGCTGTTCGCTGTTGGTAAAGGCATTCAGGGCAGCTGCAATCTCTGCACTCACCAACGACTACTGAGAATTTTATCCCGTAAGGATAGGGTGATCTTCCCTCTCACCTTCTTCTTGTGGATTGGCCATGAAAATGTGTTCAACTAAATATGAGTCTGAACCCGAGTCCTCGCTTGAGTCAATGTATGGAACCCCCTCTAGATTGGCCATAATTGGGGAAACGCGGACCAAGTGGCGAGCAGGCCTCTTCCAAACCCCTTTGATACAAGAGCAGAATATTAGACCGTGCATGTAAGATTCGTGATATGAGTCATGATGCGGGTAATGAATGACATTTTTAATGTTATGGCGGCATTCACAAGGGGTTAGCATGCCATGATGTGAAATAACATGTATGTCAATCCATTTGAAACAAATAGGTTAGTCGTTAGGTAAAAATGAAAACATGTGGAAATGAAAATCCAACAACGGGGATTGGATTTGAGATTTGTACAATGTCTGTGTGACATCATAACATGAGTGATGTAATTGAGGTGACTAAGTTGCCTATGTAGTAATAGGTCAATAGTTTAAGGTTGTGTACTATGACTAGGTCTCATGGAATGAGGAGGTCAAAATTGTTTTGGGTAAGCGGTGTGACATACCCTAATAAAATGAAAATAACTACCGTATGTAGCTACCTAATGAATGATTTGGTTATTTCGCTCAATTAGGGCGAAGTTTTTGGATACCTATGCGATCATCAATATTTGAGGGTATGTTATGATATGTGAATTATTGCCTCGTATGGGCGAATGATTCGGGTATGAGTCATATAGCCTGGTAAGGTAAGACTTTTGAATAAGTTTGCCTCGTATGGGCTTAGGTTAGGACATCAACTGAGATATCCTTTAATGTGGGGAATATGGTTTTGGGGATGTATTTTCCCCTTTTGGGGTTTTGGTGTGTATAATTGCCCCGGAAGGGCTGTGAGTTGGATGTCGAGTGGACATCTAATGGGTAATGTGGTGGACAGGTTATTGCTCCTTGCAGGTTAAGTGTTAGATGTCAAGTGGACATCACGCAGTAACAGAAAGATATATTTACCATGTACAGGCTAATGGCGGGATGTTAAGGGGACATCTAGCTAAAAAGGGGTAAGTGATGTTCCCAATGGTTTTATGTTATCCTAGGGTGACACAATCTATAGTGTCAACTGTACCTAAGTGTATGTGATATTGGTTTGGTATCGTGACATTTACATTATCATGAGTGTGTGCGTTCAAGTGTCTACACAAAAATTTGTGGTTAGTATGACATTTGTACAATGACAAATTGAAAGTAGTATACAAATAGCACATATCATGCAACGTCATATCTTCCAACCACACAACTCCTGCTTGTAGGGTTTTTTGGCTAGTCTCTATCCTGAGTTTTGTTCATCTTAGTACCATGAAGATACTAAGGAGCGCACCTGCAGAAAAATATGATGCATGGTCGTTTGTTGGGTGACACCCTAGGGAAAATGCCTATGGTTTATTTACATGAGGTTTGTAAATGGGTTGCTGATGTAGATGGTTCTTGTTGCGCTAAAATACACTCCAAGCCTCTAACGAGGGAGGTACATGCAATATGGCAACAAGTGCTCCACCCCGCTCAAGTACTATCTTTTCTCATGGAGGCAGATTAGTACAAGAGAAAGCTTTGCGGTAATAGGGGTACCTTAGACTTATGGGCTAATCCCCTCTATTACAATGCATTATTTATGAATATGTCATAATTAAGAGAAAACGGAATAATGTGATCAATAATTTTCGGCACTTATCCAAAATCTAAAACCTTTAAAGAAACAAGTTTTTAGAAAAAAATTCCCTGCGAAGCTGCCACTGTTAGAAAGTGACACAAAGCGGTTGGCAAAGAGCGCGCGAGTTCATAGGCGCGATCCACCAGGGTGTTATGTAAAACAGCACACCGGATCGGGGGACTCGGAGAAAAAATGTTGAAAGAGAAAGGGCGAAAACATTTTAGATTTGGTCAAACCCGAATCCACCGTCTCTTAGTGTGGAGTCACCACCTGGATTAGCTCTTTCCAGGAATTAGAGTCCTGTGAGGCTTAACATCTGGGGGATAGCCCACTAAGACACAGGGATTCGAGTCCGGGATAAGTTGCTTATTTCTTAAGTGATCACATTATATTACATCTATAGAAAACCTTATTTTCTTAATTGCCTATATTCGCACTTAGGTCATTTTTCGAGTTTACATGCATGATTCACGTATAGAAAAAGTAGTAAATCCATCCACAAAGTAGTAAGTAAATGCGGAAAATAAAATTACAAGGCTTTCGAAAATCGATGGATACAACTGCCCGCTACCCTATTAATTACATTTGCTCAAAAATATGTGCACCACCCGAAGAAAAAATAAAAGCCTAAACATACATCTAACATGCATCCACAAAGGATAGCACAAGGGATATCACATATGTTCAATTTGATTTTAGCGAGGCTTGTATGGCCTAATTAAAACATCGACGATTTAAGTTGTTATTTTAAATAAAAATAGTTCATTTTTATTTACACGTACGTTGGTCAACTTTATTAGTGAAAATGGCCGCATGGCAAAGTAGTGAGGACTGTTCATACCTTATAACTTTGCTTTGCTTTCTACTTATACTTTCTATTTCGAAGTTTATGATATGTCTATGTGTCATAATGTGTATTTCATGTTAAGTCTTTTATATTAATCAAGTTATATGCGTTTGAGTTAATTTTAAGAGTAGTTTCGGGGTTAACAATATTGTGTATAATCACTGGATCTGTGATATAACGCTGTTTAGTGAGTCAACATTTCTGGAATGGTAACTTGCTAAATGTGGCTATGTGAGAGAGACCTGTACTAAGCATAGTATTGATGTTGTCCAAGTTTATATAATTGTTTAAATTCGTTTCCGCTAGGTTTAGAAAAGTTATTTCATGTGTTGCTCTGCGGTGAATAATTGAACATCTAGGTATTTTGAACAAAGTCTATTAGATTAGTTTAGTGAATCGTAACATCTTCGTTGAACTTGCATGTTTTCTCTGCTATCCTTATTTCGTAGGGAAAATCTATATATTTAGATTCACTAATCTTTCATATCTATATTTATTCATTCTTCATTCTAACCCTTTTATCCAAAACATTAAATTTATTTTATTTTCTTTTATTCTATCTTCCTTGTTGATCTTTAGACTTGGTTCCTTCCTTGTGGGTTCGATATCTTTTAAAACTACATCACAACTGTATACTTGCAGTTATCATCATTTTTCTATCTTGATAAGTGTATTGACAACACCTATACTTTACGTGAACAAGTTTTTGGCAACATTAATGTATAGCCAAATTCTTTGCGAAAAAGTTATAAAATTTATCAGTAGAAAAGTGGTGAACTGTATGCAAGTGAATGCTAAAGTTGATCAAACCGTATCCACTCTTTAATGGGAGTCGTCGATTCCCGCAATTCCTGCATCTACTTTGAATTTGGTCTCGACTCATATAGAACCTCCGTTAGGATGCTATTCCTTGTAAATATTGAACAAATTAATGTTGATGAAAATAAACTTTTTATTGATAAGTGCTTTGCAATTACACTCATACAACAATCGCTTGAATTTGTGGAGAAATCTAGTGATTAAAACAAGAATCGAATCACTTAAAAATTTTTCTTTCTAACACTTTGAACTTAGCGAAATCTAAATAACTTTTACTCTTTATCTATTATATGCTGCTCTTGCCGCTTCTCATGCCTCCCATGCTCATGCCCGAAATTGGTTGATTTGAATCTCTATTTATAGAGTGTGAAAAGTTGCGTTTATCCAAACGAATAATCATATCCATTGGTGAAGGGTTGCATCATCTTCATGTGATTGGATGTAAGATTTCATCCTTATCTTCAATGGATAGGCTCCTTTTCGTGGCTACATTATCTCCAAAAGGTGTCTTTTCATCTGATAGTTGATGGCGGTTGATCATTCTTATACGGTGGTTGGATGTTGAGAAGAGTTGGTTAAGCCCGTCATGATTCATGAGCGTGACATACATGTCGTGATCGTGAATGTGAGTTGGTAATTGATTGTTTGTGAAGAATGATAAGTCGCGATCTTGATAGGTAGTCGCGAGCGTGATTTGGCTAATCGTGAGTAGGAATTACGATCGTGACATTTTTGTGACTTATGTTTTTCTTCATGATTCTTCTTTGCAACTTTACCAATCTTTGACAATCGATCCTAAGCAAATTCCTTGCATTCCATGCATCTTTTTGCACCTTTTTCACTCCTTTTGCATAGAATTCCATCTTTAATTATTTCACTCCAAAGATTCACCTAGTTTCTACACTTGCATAAAAACAACTACATACCACGTGAAATCTTTTATATGAAGTATAAAATAACTCTAAACCATATCGTTTTATGAGTAAAAATATCAAGATAATAAGTGTAATTATACACTTATCAAAGGGCCATATTGGCCAACTACCTACAGAGACTAGTCACTACCGGCAGAACCGTCTAACTCCTCCTCTTCCCTGCCAAGAGACTCTTGGATCCTGCTCGTGTAATCAATATCATCCTCAAAAAGCCTCGTGATAGAGAACAAATCCTCCAGATGCCTCTCCTTGGGTGTCGGTTGCCTTAATCCTCCTCAACTACTTTTCGAAGGCCCGCTCCTTAGACTCCGCACTCCTGACCCCGGTCGTGATCTGTCCGTTGCTCTTACCCTTACCCATAGAGAGACCCCTCTCCATCCTCTGGATGTGCTCCCCTTGTCCTTCACTAGGCCCTCCAACAATGCTAGCCGATTCCCTAGCTCCTGAGCCCTAGCTCCACGGAAGATAAAGCCTAGCGCTCCAAAGCGAGCAACACCTGGCATAAACAAATCACATGCCATATCATGAACATGCATAATCTATCATCACATCACACTCACATCATCCATGGAATACTATCCATCACATAGGTAACTAACGAAAACTAAAAGAGCAAAAGCAGAAATTCTATGCGATAATTAGATCCCTCGTAGACATATACTAGCAAAATAAAATGTCAAGAGAAAAGCAAGCAAAAGATGCAAAGAGACTTGGAAAGAAGGAAGCTCACATGTGTGGTGTCCTGAGTGATGAAGTCAAGGATATGATGGCTCGTTGGGAGGTCTACAAGGGTAGTATCCTAGACCAAGGATAGCAGAGAAAAGGCGATATCCATGGGTGTAGCTACCCGACCGTTTATGATACTTGGGGGTGGCATTGAAGGGCACTCTGATCTCCTGGTCTCAACGCGGACATGCTTGCTACTGTCAGTCTCTAATTATGTGTGAAAAGGTCATTAATCAACTTGAAGGAGCGCAAAGGAAGAAATACATCTAAGTAAAGGTGATAAGAGAAGAAGACATACCCCAGGCGTGCTGACCTGAGAAGGTCATGAAGTACGAGTCACGGGACTATAATACGCACTCGCATCAGGTACATCTTCACCAGGATAACCATAGTCATTGCCACCCTGATCATCATCGCCATCATCATCATCCTCCTCCTCACCCTCTTCATCATTGATCAACCCCGCTGCAGCTCTACAGATAAGCTCCTCAGCATACCAGCAATGCCACAACTCAGAGACATCATGCCATAACTGAGGACAACGCGGCAAGAGTGAGGCTAAGTGAACCTGGTAGTCTCCATCAACGCACTCAACCACCACCTCATTCCCCTCGAGGAACTCTAGGTGATCAGACACAGTCGTGATCATCAGATGCTACCAGAATACACCGACCAGAGGGTGAGAAGGCATGGGCCGAAAAACTATTGAAGAAGTCCTCCAATCAAGGACCCACTCACTGCGATACCACTAGAGAGACCATGGGCTATACAAGACTCATCTCTTAAATTGCATCCTGGTTGGGCACGTCTCCCCAAGGGTCCTCCATAATCTATACAAATACGAGAGCAAACAATATGACAAATAAATCATTAATGCATTTCGAAAGGATAGAATGATAATCGAGATTCTAAGGTAAAAAGGAAATACCTAATTCTGAGAGAGATGGTAGATGCACTTGCGGTAGCCTATCCTCCACTTGCGCAGATTGCTTACCCGACGACACCATCAGGAAATGAAGGTAACCCTTGGGTCCGGGGCACCCTCAAAGATAGAAGGAGGGAGTACCTGGTACTCAAAAGCCTAAATCTACAAAACAAAGACAAGTAACCATGTCAGTACAACATAAGAGCAAAAATTACGCAAAAGAAAATCCATAAAAGACACTAATACCTAGAGGAGGAGGTGACTAAGCTTGAGGGTCTTATTGTGCGCCCTCATGACATAGTCTAAGCCGTAATACATCTGGCCCAATATGGCCTAGGGCCAGTTCTATCTCGGGATGTGCACAACATCCTCAACTACCAATATCAACCCATAATTGATGTTGCTAGATGACATGGGAAAAAGATGATGGATAAGATCTTGATAATGAAACCCCTCACTGCTTGTAGAGGTCATCGTATGCCAACTTCCCGATACAAGGGAATACCTCAAATAAGGCCTCGATCTTGCTTGCCACTTGAGTTAAGGTAGGAAATCTATCCATGAAGATATCAAAGTGGATAGTGGAGCTGTCCCAGCTCAAGCCCATCATGGCGACAACATTGGAAGGAGTTGTGATCAGCTCGCCCACCAGTAGATGAAAAGTATTCATCATCTCCGACCAGCGCTCCACCATCATGGTCAAAGCAACATGAGATAGGTGAGGCATTTAATCGGGGAGCACGCTCGCAATCCCCCCAAAGTTGGTAGCCCAAACAGTCGCCTCGAGGTCTGAATCCCTCCGTAACCTGGACCACCAGGCACTCAAGGTGCGAATCCTAGTCGTGTTCACAAAACAATGCGGTAATAAAAAAGAATGGAAAAGACAAATTCTATCACATTCATGATGATACTTTATCTGGTAAAATCACAAAGGTAAAGAGCGGATAAGCCCACAGACCCAAATTTCCCCC